>CM061532.1:71471201-71633743 GCA_030545055.2 Neoaliturus tenellus | reverse complement strand
TTCACTTCAATGATTGTGATCCATTCTACTGAAACCCTTACTCATTTATTAGTTTCCATTTTTTTTTTTTTTTTTTTTTACCAGACACTTCAACAAAAACTTTATTCGTAACTTAAAACGACACAATATTTGTGATTTCCAAAGTATTCCTTATGCTAATACGAACCGATTTGTTTTCAGTTCACCATGAACAACATTGAGAAGCGTTTCTCATGCGCAGTGTGCGGCAAGGCTTTCTCCGAGAGGCGGAATGTCACACGTCACATCAAATCGGCACATCGCGGAAACGAATTCCCGTGTCCGCAATGTGACAAGAGCTTCTCGAGAGAGGACAACCTGCGCCGCCACGCCGCCATGCATCACCCTCACCCTCACCCTCAACCGATGGTGAACCCAGCATTCAGACCGGGTTAGTATTCAAATTTATATATGTTCACTAACTAGCTGGATGTCCATCTACTTCTAAAAATCTTCTTCGTTTCGGTATATGCATAATGATGAAAATAGATTCACTTCAATGTTTGCTATCCATTCTACTGAATCTGTTACTCACTTATTAATTTCCAAATTTGATTAACTTTTATCACACACTTGAACGAAAAATTCTTTCATTCATTTTCTTAAACATTTTGTTTCACAATGATCATGAAACTATTATAAAGATATTTTAATAATGTCTATGCTTTGTTTCACCATGTTCATAAATCTAACCATACTAATATAAAATATCCTAACCATGACTATGCTTTGTTATAGGCTTCGTGCCAACACCCAGTCCGACGGAGCCACGACCTGGTCCTTCCACTGCGCCCGACTTCGAGCCTAGGCCAGGTCCATCCACCGCTCCCGACGTCGAACCGAGGCCCGGTCCCTCCAATGCTCCAGAACCATCACAAGCCCCAGAGCCCGCTGGAGTTCGCACAACAGGTTTGTACTCATCTTTTATTTCAACATTTAACATGTAAATCCATCTTGAATGCTAAGCATATCTCAGATATTTATCCTATTCTACCAAGACATTTATCAAATTAATCTCAACACATCATAGTCTTTGAAAAAAAAAAAAAAAAAACTTAAAGATTAATTTCCAAATCACACTATAAATCATTTTGTTAATAAACTTTAATGTAAATTTTTATCAGAGAATTCAACTATTAAAGTAAAAAAAAAAAAAAAGTAAATAAAAAGTGCAATACAATCATTTAATGATTTCTATTATACCAATATTCATATCATCCTTGCGAACATGTCATTATAGATTTTCTTCCATTACTATGCATGTAGCTACATATATGTGTGTATTTCAGGCCATGTCTGCGGCGGGTGTGGATCATCCTTTACGAGGAAGGATAACCTCAAGTTCCACGCCCGTTTTCGATGCAGAGCTTTACGTGCGGACCAGCAGCCTGCCCAGATCGGTGGAGCCCCACCAGCGTCGCCTGCCCCATCTTCGTCGTCGTCATCAGGAGGAGGAGGAGCAACAAGTGAAGACGACGAGGTGCCTGTGATCCCCGGCGACTTATCTCCTGCGGGGTTTATCGAGGTGGAGACGGCGTTCCGCGGGCGACTCAAGACATATCGCCTAGCCGAGCCCGCGGACGAAGCACTTACCCTGCAGGAGTTCCTTCTATCGCTGAGGACGCAGGTAATCACACTCATGCGACGTATTTTATTACACACTCATGCCATCAAAGTAAATTTGTGGGTCGAATGCGAATTCGCAAACATTCATGGTGATACTTGTAGGCGCACCTTCAAGACAAAAAATGTCTCCATTCTCCATTCGTCAGATGTTGACGAAATCTGCCAAGAGTTTATCAATAAACTTCTATTGGAGAAGGAGACATGTGTGATGAAGGGCTCGGGATGGAGCTTTGTTAGGGTTTTGGACATGGAGGTCCGTATCAATGTTTATAGCCCTCTCAGAGGCAGTTCCTTCATCCCCCTTCCTCACAATATCGCCATGAAACGCGCTGTGGTTAACGTGCTGAACGATGCGGATCAACGCTGCTTTGAATATTCAATCCTGGCGAAATATATTGATAACCATCGTGTCCGACCCACCGCCAATCAGTTTACCGCGGAGGTTAGGGCGCGAGCCAACATAAATTTTGAAGGGTTGGATTTCCCAGTCAAAGTAGATAAAATCCGCACGTTCGAGCGCAACAACCCCGGCGTAAGCGTAAATGTGTACGGTCTAGAGAAGAAGAAACAGAAGCACTTCAATCCAAACAAAGAAGAGCATTATGTATTCCCGCTTCGCATCGTGGATCGTGAGCTGCCGAACCACTTTGATCTTCTGTTCCTGACAGATGAGAGGACAACGCATTATGCGTACATCTCAGACTTTGGGCGGCTAGTATCTAGCCAGCTGACTCGTCGCGAACATCGATTGCACATTTGCAAAAGATGCTTCGCTTCCTGATGTGGCAGAAGACAAACACATCATGTTCAGTCGCCAAGAGCGTACAAAGAGGAGTCGGTTTACCATCTACGCCGACTTCGAAAGTATGCTCGTCCCATATGAGGCCGAAAGACCTCCTCAACCCGCACCAACTGTCCAGCCACCGGCGTGGGATCCGGCAACAGCCAGAACAACCAGACAACCCCGCGTGGGTGGCACACCCAACAATGCCAGGAATATTCATAGACCGTACGCTTACGCTTACTACATTCGCGACGACCTACGAACAGCCGACGAAGGAGACTGCGATGACGATGATCAGGACAACATCACCTTCTCCAAACTGCGGATGTACAGAGGTGAGGATGCTGCGCAACACTTCATCAAAGCCGTACGGGATGACGTACAGAAGATTGGTGAGATCCTGTATGGCCAGCGCATGCCCGGAGATCCGCCGCAGTTGACAGAACAGCAGGAGTTTCAGTTTCAACTAGCTACTGTCTGTCATATCTGCCAGCGGGAATTCGGCCCTAACGACCGTGAAGACGACATGAAAGTTAGGGATCATCAACACTCACCTCCGTACAACTACAGAGGAGCAGCACATCGCTGATGTAACCTCCGCTACCGAGAACAGGAGACAGTAAATATGTACTTCCATAACCTGTCCAACTACGATGCTCACTTCATCATACGTGAGCTCGGCGTGGACAAGGGAGATGTCGATGTACTCGCGAATACCGAAGAGAAATATATCACCTTCTCCAAGCGGTTCAAGTATCCAGGCGCAGGCCGGCGGAATAGTATCAAATTACAATTTGTGGACTCCTATCGCATGATGTCGAAGGCGTTAGGTACCCTAGCCTCGATTCTGCCGGCCGAGAAAATGAAGATCACACGCGCCCGCTATCAAGATCCTGAAGATTTCGAACTGCTTCGGAGAAAGGGAATATTCCCATATGAGTACGTCACATCGCTGGAAGTACTTGAAGAAGACCAACTGCCCCCTAAAGAAGTTTTCGGTGAGAATGTCTCCGACGAGGATTATGCTCACGCTCTGCGCGTATGGAATAAGTTTAATTGTATATCCCTCGGACAGTATGCAGAAATATATTTAATGACGGACGTTCTGCTACTAGCAGATGTGTTCGAGGGATTCAGAGATATGTGCATGGTTCATTACAATCTAGATCCCGCACATTATCTCACTCTTCCTTCATATGCGTGGGATGTGATGCTGCTTAAGACCGGCGTGGTACTCGATACCCTACAAGATGTAGACATGTATCTATTTTTTGAGAAAGGTATTCGAGGCGGACTGACCCAATGCGTTACCAGGCACGTTGTCGCTAACAACAAGTACACCAGAGCGGAAGATGGCGGCAACCGAGACGGCCAATGCGCATCGACAAGTGGAGGCGTCGTAGAAAACGACAATGATACATATATCATGTATTACGACGCGAATAACCTCTACGGATGGGCCATGTCCGAACCACTCCCTTACAAGTACTTCGAGTGGTTATCACAAAGGGAGATCGAAGAGTTGGACATAATGAACATACCGGCAGACGGAGACAACGGATATGTGTTGGAAGTGGACCTGGAATATCCAAGGGACCAGGCACTCCACGACAGACATCGCGACCTCCCGTTCTGTCCGGAAGTCCAAAAATCACCACCATTCCAACTACCCTACTTGTCGGAGGATATAATCAACAGCGGAGCGGGACAATCCAAAAAACTGATGGCAACTCTCATGGACAAGGAGGAATACGTGATCCATTACCGATACCTTCAACAAGCAATTGAGAATGGACTGCGTGTTCGCCGTGTTCACCGGGTGCTTCGTTTCAAACAGTCGCCGTGGTTGAAACCGTACGTGGCGTTGAATACCGAACTCAGACGACAAGCCACCAACAAATTTGAGGTGGAAATGTTCAAATTAATGGTGAACGCCGTCTATGGTATGAGCCTCCAGAATGTGAGAAAACACCTGAATCTAAAAATCGCATCATCCCGCAAGACGTATACGAAGTACGTGGCCAAGGTCAACTTTAGCGACCGAATATGGTACAATGAAAACCTGGCCCTACTGAATATGGCAAAAGTCAGAGTCGTCTTGAGCAAGCCAGTCTATGTGGGGATGTGCATTCTGGACCACAGTAAACGGTGGATGTATGGTTTTCACTACGACATGGTAGAACGGTACGGAATCAAGAACATCAAGATGGCCTATATGGATACCGATGGCATCTACTATCACATCCGTACCCGAGACGTCTACCGCGACATGTTGACGCACCTGGACGACTTCGACACCAGCAACTATCCTCAGAACCATATGTGCTACGACGGGCGCAACGCCAGGGTTCTGGGGAAATTCAAGGACGAAGTCGGTGGGAGAATCATCAGGATGTTCGTCGGCTTGATGGCAAAACTATACTGTATGACACCAGGAATTATGACATGTGCTATTGGTAACGGAGATGACGACGACTATGGTGCGCCACCGCCTGTAAAACGGGCAAAGGGCGTTAACCGCGCCGTGGTAGCGAGGGACCTGTCCGTACAGGATTACTTAGATTGTTTATATAATAAGTCAATAAAGAGTACGGACAACCAAAGGTTCCAGAGTATGCACCACAT
The DNA here is from genome assembly GCA_030545055.2 of Neoaliturus tenellus. Lineage (NCBI taxonomy): Eukaryota > Metazoa > Arthropoda > Insecta > Hemiptera > Cicadellidae > Neoaliturus > Neoaliturus tenellus. The sequence goes on along the minus strand of CM061532.1, from coordinate 71,628,690 downwards.
TATATACACAGTTGTGGTGAGGAAGCGATCCTTGGCTCCGTTTGATGACAAACGATACGTGATGCCTGAGGATGGTATCAACACGCTTCCGTGGGGGCACTATGCTATTCCCCCCAGGGCGCCACCGTTACCTCCAGCTCTGCCTATGATAATGGATGTTGATGACGATACAGTATAGTTGAGTGTAGCATGAGTGTGATCGGGTAGGCTCCGTTCGGTTAGGCAGTGATTGTGATGGACTGTGATGGACTGTATGGACTGTATGGACTGTGATGTGTTTATTTTGTGAATCAAATTCATTTGTTGAATATTTTATAGATTTTATGTTTGTTGATTATTTATTCATTCTTGATCATTCTGTATAAAGATCTTTCTTGTAAATTCATTTGTAAATATTTTATATAGTAAATGCTTTGAATTAATATTAATATTTGTTGACTATTTTATAAATTTTTATTTGTTCTTGTAAATTGATATTTAAATATTGCATAAAGTTCATTTCTATAAATTATTTCTCTTCAAATATTAATTTTTTCTTGAGAATTATTTTATAATAATTGTATAGAGTAAATGCTTTGAAATAATATTTATGTTTATTGTGAACTAATTTTTCAAATAATGTATAAAGATCATTCCCTTTCAAATAATGTATTAAGTTCATTCTTGCAAATATTGTATTAAGTTCTTGTAATTATTACACATGTTTAAAATTAGTTATGCTCATTAATAAATCTAGTCATTTGTATATTGACATACTTGTTTTTATTTTTCCAGTTTCACACATAGTCTTAGAATCTTTCACTATCAGACTCTTTGATTTTAATATCATACTCTTTTCACTATTAAAGTAAATATAAATGATGAGTCTGCATAAAGGTAAAACTAATAGGCTCTTTTCACTTTAAAAAGTTATGTCAAAGATGTGCAATGGGTAAACTAACAGACTCTTTTGAAAATTTAAATACTGAGTCATTAGACTCTCTCTGGTCTATGAAAGTAAATAATGAGTCTGCACAATGGTTAAAGTAATAGACTTTTACAAATACACTCTTGACTTTGAAATAGTGAGCCTGATCAAAAATGAAACTTACATGCTAAAAGGAAATGAAAAGATTAGTGTTTGTTGAGTACTCATTTTTATTACAAGAAAAAGAAAAAATCACTTTACAAATAAAAAATATTTACATTACATTCAAAGAAAAAATATGAAAAAGCAAATATTGCTACAAGTGTTTATACAATCTGGTGAAAAGTGTTCTGATCATCGCATCATTGTGAGCAGTGGAGGTGTCGTCGAAGAGCTGCACAAAGTCCATCATCCTCATATCATGGTGAGTTCGGTAATACAGGTAAGTCAAGCAGTAGTGGCCGCAGACTGCGCTGTCATCATCTTGTAGACGATACTCATTGTACAGATAGCGACGAGCGTTACGTCTCAGGAATCCTTGGTAGAAGTACAGATGCGGGGGTTGTCCGTAACTGTCGAAGAATTCAATGACATCACTCTTCCGGTCCAGGTAGAATGCAACCCAGTGCGTGCCGTCTTCATTGTGTGGATCGGTATTCACAACGATTGCTGTAGACGGGGAGATGCGATGCGGTAGTCGGTCGGCAGCGTAGACCCCATGATTGTGCACCGGCAGAGTCGATAGATATTTCTCAATCTGAATGGTATTCATTCTACAGTGTCGATGTCGATAGTTGCAGCGGTGGTGCTCGTTGTACTGCTCGTAGACGTGTGAAAACAAGAGCAGAAATATGAAGTCTCATCAACAGATTCCAATTTATCATCGTCAATACTGTTAGTCAAAAATAACCAACCGTGTAATGCAATACAATTGGAGAGTGAACATCGGTGGTTCGCTGATCTGTGATGGCGGCATCGCAGCGTGGATTTCGATAGTAGATTGTTGATCGTCGCCAGTGAACCGCATCCGATATCGTCCAAGTTGATGATGTTGGTAGCGAAGTGATCAATCACTAAATGTCTAGATATGAAACTCTTCTTTTCCGATCCTTTGACATATACCGTGTGTCGTTCGGCGATCGTCTTTCGTAGCTTTTGTTCCAAGTCATAGTAGCCGATGTCCCCTTGATCCCACTTTAATCCGTGATAGTGTTTCGATAGCCAATGCGTTTCTCGAAGTTTGTCGACAGTCAGTTCGTCCTTGTTGAACGGCGGTTTGGCGATGTGATGCATCAGTAGTATCCCGCTGTCCACTTCCATAACGCAGACTTCTTTCATTATATAATCACCGATATTGTCTTTGAAGCATTGGATATCAATAATGATGGGGGCGGACACGTTCCTGCAGCGTACTCTGCGTAAGCGATCCATCTCGTGCGGGTGCCGGTGAGAGACTAACCGCCAAAGTCGACCATCACGTTGCGGTGTCGATCGATTTCAATTACGTTGTCAAACTCTGCGTACACCAAACAGTTGACAGTCTCGGTCAGCGCGCTGCCGAATCCCAGTTCCATGCGCACGCTGCCGTTGCGTACGAGATTCCAGTGGCCGGTATCGCTGGCAGACAGGTCGGGTGTCAGATCAAACACTAGCAGGCAGTATCCGTTTTCGAAATCTTCTCTGCTGATCACGTTTCCGGCGTCTGAGAAATGGATCCCCGTGCCGCTGAATATTGTGTTGTACGCCATAACTGACTTTGCGCTACCGGCGGGAGAGAACTTGGGTTGGAGCGGCTTGGCCGGCACCTGTTCACCGTCCACGTACAGTGAGAAGTAGTTCAAATCGAAATTCTTGAAATTGTACGGATTCTTTTTGTCATCACCGTTGAATGCGGCATTGGTCACCATACCGACAATCACGCGCTTCGGAACTTGTCCCAGAAATACGTTGTCCAGAGTCTTGCTCCTTATGCCGGAAGCGAGCGTGAAAGATTTCACGTCCACTCGTGTGATTGGATATTTAGCGGTTCCGGACTGCAGTATCTTGCTGTGCGCCAATAGTACGGTCGGGCTGACTTTACATCTTCTAATCCACAGGTTCGCATCGGCGATATGTACTTTGTAGTCACCTTCGTGCACCATCAAGGAGAATGCATCTTTCGACCTGTTTAACTTGAAGCGTAGCTCGACTCCGTTCAATAGATATTTATTCTGATTACACATGTCCAAATGCAGATGACCGACCATATCGATTTCTCGCCCTCCTTTCGTTAGCTTTCGTCGTTTTTCCAGTCCATCATTATCGTCTTCGGTGTTTTCCATATGGCCTGAATCGTCGGCGTTCCACAGCACGGACGACAGATGTGATTTCCTAGCATCGAATCCGTAGTTCAATACTGTTTCGATGTACGCTCGATAGGCGTAAGTGTTGTTTTGCGGTGTAACCAATTTCTGGTTCATACACATGTCCACTTGACTGAACAACGAGTGTAGCCAGTTATTTATCGGACCAGCTTTTGTCGCATCGGCCGCTGCGATCGCCGATCCGTCCGCCTTAATGATCGATGCTGTGATTTCCAGCATTGTTTGCGAGAGATCGGTGTACTCTTCACCATTGCCGGGCACTACAAACTCTATCGGTGAGTCGTCCGTCAGCGTGGATATCGGTTTGTATTGAATCCATTTACCATTTTCGATACTCGTCTGTGTGGGCGGTAGTGAAAACAAGTCCAACTCCGTCTTGACGCATTCGCACGATCTTTGATGTATGAACGACATGATTAATTGAAAATATCACGAGTCGTCTTTACTGATTTCCTCTTAACGGATTTCCTCTGCTTCTTGGATACCGCTTTCCTCTTCTGCTGCTTCTTCTTCTTTGATGACGTCCTTCCTCTAAGGAGATTGGCCAGAGACTGAGGCGTGACACGGCGTGTGCGACGTCCACTCGATTTCTTCTTGCCGCCGTACATTGCGCGCTTCGCGGAAGTCTTGCGCGTTGCGCGCTTCGCGCCACTCTTACGCGTTCCGCGCTTTTTGGATGCAGGCAGCCGCCGCCGCTTGCCTCCGCCACGGAGAACTCGTTCAATCTTGTCGTCGGCTCGGCGTTTCAACGAGCCGGTAAACTCTTTCATGCGCTCCTCCGCCGCATCTCTGGGATGTTTCGTACGCAGCGTCACATCGCCTAGGAAACCCATTCCTGACCTTAACGCTTCTCTGCCCAATGCTGCGACTCCGCTCCTGATCAACGGAGATACGGTGCGGATCATACCGCCCAAGAAGCTGCCGACTCCGTGCCCCCTCTGATAGGCGGCGCCGCGAAACACCTTTTCTATCGATCCGCCCGTCTGCGAATGCTGGCGATAGTAGTACGCCATGTACGGATCGTTTGAAGCCATTTTTACAGTTAATTATGCAGAGCTCTTCTGAAATGCAGCTTCACGTACGACGTCCCGAACAGGAATGAGAGGTTTTGGCCCGTGTGATCCCTGAGGTCGATTTCCACAGTCTCGAATGCACCTTTGGTGATCGGCACGTAATGCGGGCTCGTGTAGAGTACAGTCTTATTCGCTCCGTGCACGTAGTCGCCTCTGTCAATGTTGATGATTTTCAATAGTGGGGCGGAAGTATCTCCGATCAGTTGTGGCTCAATCAGATCGCAGTACACGTACATATTAGCCGGAAGCCCCATCGATAGATTCGGTGACCATGATGCTTTATTGTTTTTCACAATGTCCTTCTGCTGCGGATCGAATCCCAACTGTAAAGCCAGTTTATTGTCTAAATGTATGGCAACTACATCTTCTTTCAGTATTTTTATTTCCACTCTGTCCGCATCTTTGTCATAGGTGAACTCTACGTAATCTATGAGGCCCTTCGCATCATTGATCATATTCAACAATTCGGTTATATTCTTGTAGTAACCCATGTCCAGAGTAAACGTGTACTTGTCTGTATCTCCCAAATCTATGGCGGAAAGAATGGTATCCTGTTCGATTATTATAATCTCGTTCTTGCCCACTAATGGAAATGAGCATGGATAGTGAGATTCCACCAGAGCCATCTCCCACGCACCTTCCAATCGTATCTGTTTCGAAAGATGCGTAGTATAGTTTGACACCTTATTGTTGGGGAAATATTCCATAGAACTGTTGCTGGGCAGTGTCAGGAAGAATTGCGAGTTAGACATTTTGCAAGTCTTGCGCTCTCACCCAAGAGTTAAACTCGTCTCCGTAACCTCGCCACTTGACGTAATAACGCTTACTGGCACCTCTACCACGAGTGTCCAGTATTTTGTCAATCTTGAATAGCTGATCACTCCGATATATTACTTTCTGTAATTCGTATTCGTAAAACTGGCCGGTCAAAACTTCACCTTTGAGGTCCGCCAGCGTGTACATGGGCAGCGGCATCAGAGTGTTCACTTTACGAATAGTGAACACTTCGTTACTCCAATTGGTCTCGTAGCCTTTGGCGAATGTGCCCTTCTCCTTTGCTATGCGCACCGTGTCACCAATCTTGAGTTTGGGCTTAACACGACGTGGAATTTTACTGTACATGCGTTGTAGCACTTGTGTTATCGTCCGATCATTTTTCACATCGATGGGGCGCAATCCACCACCGAGACTCTTGTGTTCGCTAGCATTGTAAGCTTTCACCAGTTTATTCAGTACATCGATATATCGGTAAGTGTTTTTGTAAGTCAGGTAACGCCACATGTGAGACTTTAATGTGCGGTTCACGCGTTCCACTACTGCCGCTTTAACATCGGGATTCTGCGTAGTCACATATTTTATTCCGTACTTTTTGAATAACTGTCTGGTCTTGGCGCCGGTAAACTCTGTTCCTTTGTCAGACTGGAGGCAACGCGGAGTTTTAGTCGCTTCTTTGAATATTTCTTCGAATGCCACTGCCACTTCTGCACCTTCCTTTCTCTTCAACGCTCTCACGTACAGACGTTTACTGAACACGTCTATCACGGTCAGTAGGTAATTGACTCCATCGTTGTATTTACTCAATCCTCGCATATCATTCAAGTCCGCTTGCCACAGTTCATACGGGCCGAAAACAGAGTACTGGTTGCGTGGGAAGCGTTTACGGGCCGGCTTGTGTAATGTATAAGTATCCTGTGATTGTAGCCATTCGATTACTTTCGACTTTGAAATATCTCTCTTGCGTGCAGCTCGCACTAGCGGTGCGACACCGCCGAACGCACCGGGCTCGCCGGGGTTGTAATAGAGACGGTTCATGCTCACTTGGTCGGATACGGTTCCCACCTGTCTAGAAAGCCCAACGGCTCCCTGTCCCACTGGTATTCGTCTCTTATTATGGGAGTTGACGCGGCATAGCCGCCAGTCGACGCTTCTTCAATCGGTGTTTTCGCTAGATAATCATCGACCTCACGTAATGTTCTCTGTAATGATGTCTCACCGCGCCGCTCCTTAGCTCCTCGTTTCACTGTTGCCCACGAACGTAGCCGCTCTCGCATCGGTGTTCTGCGCGGTGATGGTGCACTCGGTGAACTGGTCAGCCGTGATGGTGATTTGAATGTGTCATTCAATTCCCGTAACGCTCTGATATTATTTATAAATTCTAGAGGTACATTCATTTCTTTCAAAGCAGTCATCACTTCCATCCATCCTGGCGGTATACGTTCGGTTATTCGAACTCTCACTATGTTATTCAAAATATCAACTATATTCGCATTCGGTAGTTTTCGACCATCGATAAACACCGAGTAGTTGATATCCCAACTGATTCGACTATCGGGCTTTTTCATAAATCGTAACAGATTGCGGGCGTCACTCCTGTATGTCTTTGAGAACATTTCGACAATCTCCTCGACTGGCCCTTCCGCTGCACCCCGTGTCGGGTGTTGGGCATCATCGCCGAATGTTGCATCCACGATTGGAATATTAATCGGCTGGCGATTATTAGAGGCAAAGTGTAAGAAACGCTGTAACGCCTGATTGTACAGTTTCCATTTTTCACTATCGTCTATACTCTTGTTATTCATTATTTTCTGCATCTCCACATCCAGTCCTTCCGTAGTGGACAAATTGTTTGACTGCTTCTCCGATGATGATGATGTAGACTGTAAACGCTCAATAAGCTCTTGCGGGACGACGGCCATCTTCTTTGCGTGCTCCATTATTGATGTGCAGCAGCGGCGGCTGGTCGGAAGTGTAGTTTAACGGTCAACGCTCCGTGACGGAATGAGAGATCTCGCTTTAAGATGTCCAACACATAAATTCTCACACTTTCGAATGTCTTCTTTTTCACTGGTACGTAGTGCGGATCACTTATGTATGCCGTCTTGTACGTTCCATAATCATTTATCGAGTGGGATATATTGATAATCCTCAATAGTGGTATACGGAGTTCGCTTAAAATTTGTTCTTCAGCCAGATCGCAGTTCACGAGCATATGTGCTGGTAAACCAAGATTTAAATTAGTCGGTCTAGTACTCTTAAGTAAACCTGGTTCAGATATTATATCATCCGTCGATGCTGTTCCCAATTGAAGTGCGAGTGAATGGGAATAAATCACTCTTGTGACAGGTCCCAACGCATTTCCTAACGATACTTTAACACGCTTTGCTTCGTCAAGACTGAATGTAGTTCCACTTTTCTTTACATAATTCAGCCCATTGATGTGCTCCAACAATTCTTCAACTGAATTGTAGTATCCGGGTTTTGGTCTATCGATGTGTGCGAATATTTTGGGTTTCTTATTGGTCGGTTCTTTGATGGTTGATTCACCTTCTTTGTTAGCTGATTTACCTTCTTTTCCCACAGACTTCTTGGGTTCTTCCTTTTTTGTACCAACTACTTGTATCAAAGCATCGGACCCTACTGTTGAGAACGAACATGGGTAATGCACTTCTACGAGCGCTACTTCCCAATCTCTACTGTCCAAGCAAATGAACTTCGGTAGTTGTACAGTAAAATCAGACGTGTTATTTTTCGGATAATAATTTGCTGAGCGGGGCGTACCGCTAAGTAAAGTCAAATAAAATGGTTTTGTCTGGACATCCATTTCACTTTCCCAATGCACTACTGACTGCTGCCTGTAACACTGTGCCCAACAGTAATGGAATAAAAACTCCACCTCCTTTCTGCACTAGATAATTTCGTTTCTTTCCCCAACACTCTCCTTGTCTTATTAAGCGTCTCAGAGCCACTTTATGCTTGCTCAACTGGCTTTTAGTCTTACTCGACAGAGGCACGTTCCCACGTAGCACGTTATAGGCGCACTCGCAGACTGAACGGATTCGACTCCTGTCGCAAGCCTTTAACAATGCCTTGCGTTCCTTGGGTGTTGCATGTATTAGCGCTCTGAGCAGCGGCGCGTCCTTCTTCAAGCACGACATGATTGTAACTGACTTGTTATTTTTTCTTTGGTAAGTACACATAGTTTACACGGTCCTCGGGAAATATGCAAGTGCGTACTCGCATGTCCTCGGATGTCGATTGTTTCAAGTCCAAAAGCAAGTAACCATGTGCCTGTTTCGTGGCGTCACTGTAGGCTTCCTCTATGAACTTTGGACTGTCTGGATATATCTGCCTGGCTAAATATCTGATTTGTACTCTGTCTCTGGGATTTTTAAAAAATATAATGTAGTGAGCATTTAGTGAGATGTCTCTCTGCCCACGACCCTGATGAAAAAGATTTTGAGTTATGAAAAACACACTGATGTTGCGGTGATGACAACCCTTCGTGAATAGATCCACCACTCTATCGTCTGCCTCACGCATCATGTCGTCAATTATAACCAGTATTGGTTCCTTACCATCATAATCACTCAAGTCCGGTAAACCCTCAATGTGGTTTATTTTGGAATTACTTACATCACCTCCTCCCCCACCACTACCGTAATGCCAGTTGATTTTGGCAAATTTTACATCACACATTTCATTTATGTATTCAATAAACTTGGACACAAAATGTGATTTACCACTGCCCGAAGGGCCCGCCACAATGGCTGAGAATGGATGTTGCCACTTCAAGCCCATGACTAATACTGAAACTAAAACTAAATACCATACACTTTTTCTTAAAATAAGGGTTTGGGTTTCATCTTAAAATAAAAGACAATAGTTTATGCTGTAATGTACATGGATATTTTATTGCTTAAAAACTATCAAAATTTATAAAGGTATTTACGTCTTGATTCTTCTTTGCTTGCTTTACAAAAATTCCAGTGGAGTGAATTTGCTACCTGGGAGTGGGCTGCGTTTCATCAGACGAAGGCGATCTCCGAAACCGCTGTTGTACCGCTCGATGTCGTGGTCACTCAGGCCTTGGTTGAAACGCCTGGGCAGGTAGACTCGCAGGAAGAAGTCATCGCCGACTTGTCCCTCTAAGATGACGACGATAGTCTCGCCGAACGGAGTGGTCACCCGCTCCATCCCACTGATTGCGTAGCTGCACTCCTCACGCAGATCAGACAGGCGGGTGTAGGCCGGAGAGCTGGACTTGCAGGTGTTCAGTGCGGTCCGCAGGTCCATCGTCACAGCGGGTGTGGACTCTGAAGTCATCTTACTGCTCGACATGGTGGTGGTGATGATGCGGCGACTAGTCGAAGAATGATGCTCACTCGGTCCGCTCGCTCGGTTTTTATCATCCCAGACGCCATCTTGGATTTTTTTTGTTTGTGCAGGTGGTCGATGAAACGCGAGAATGATCGTCCCGCTTCTTTTGTTTGCGCAGGTGACCGGATGCAGGTGGCTGATGATACGTGAGAAGGGTCGAGAAGGGTGGTGGCCATCATGGATTTTTTATGAGCGCAGGTGTTTGTGCAGGTGGTCGATGAAACGTGAGAACGGTTGTTCCTATAATGCCTTCTTGATTTTCTTGCTGGGTTTTGTACTCGCACTCGGCTTCTTCGGTTTCTCAACGGTCTTGCTGTATTGTGTTACTGTCTGCGTCAAACCATTAATCTTTGGTACTCCCGTAGCTTTATTGATCCATAAATTCTCTGACTTGTCCACCACCTGGTTGACGCTCTCGTACAATTCACTATTCTTGTCTATAAATAAACCACATCTGTACACCATGTCCGAACCGTCGTACATTTCCATTTTTAAAAGCACTGGTCCGCTATTTGAAGGATTCTGCACCGCGTAAAGTTGTCCGTTTTCAAGCCACGATACGATGGGGCAATCGTCTGATGGTTTCGGCACCCATCCCAGTTTCGCTGGTGACTCTTCCACTTTAGGCTTCGGTGTAGGTCTAATTCTCTTCTTAGGCTTCGGAGGTGTAATCGGGATCTGCTCAACCGTGGCGTTGTCGTCTGCGGCGTTGATGTCGGCCATGAAAGCGTTTAAGTACTCGTCAATTAATCCGGACGTACTCATGTCTGTACCGCACTGAGGTTGGTGTGAGACTGTGCAACGGGGAGAGATGTCGGGGGGGGGGGGGCTGAATGGCGGGAAAATATCGTCCTGCTCCCCCACTCCTTCCGACTGTCTCACAGACGAGTTTTGGCCAGATAGCGCTATGGAGTCCGAGAAGAAGGATGTCAGCAAAACCGATGATGAACAATTGTGGGACTCCTCTATTACAGAAGAGGAATTACATGCGGCCGTCGAAGCTATCGAGGAGAAGGAAAAAGACCTCAGGCGGCTCTGGTTGGCTCAGATGGATATTTGCGGTTCTGTGCCGCGTGATGATTTTGAACTTCAATGCCAGATGGCAATTACCCAGCAACTAGAAGAAGCCGAAAAGGAGCTAAAGAGTGGAGGTACTATCCAGGCGGAGGTGAAAACTGAGAAACATGAAGAATATAGCGAATATGATGATTAAACGTACTGTTGATCCTAATCCTTTTAGTTTTAAGTAATTATGTTATAAATAAAAAAAAAAAAAAAAAAAAAAAAAAAAAAAAAAAAAAAAACTAATCTAAGTCAAGATGTTGACTATATAACACAGTGATCGTGTTATTTAGTTTTCAACTTGTAGGCCACGCAGGGGTGTGGTCGGTCTATTGTGCCGTCTCCCCTAGGTGTGGAATGTCGCACCTGGCCGAGGGTCGGGTTACAACACCGCAGGTGCTCATGGGGGCTCCTCCTTCGTGGGTGGTCCCCATGAACAACGGACCAAGTGGCGTTGTGCCTTGCCACAGTACGTATGAGTGTTAGAACTCATACGCGTAATTGAGGTATTATTGGGCCCTGAGAAGGGCCGTTTCTGTTGGGCGGAATTAACCGCCCTGGATAGTGCCGCTTCATAGCAGAGTGGCCACGAAGAACGGCGCCTGTAACGTCCGATCAATCAGATCGGCGTCATCCATCGGGGTGTTTATCATTAGTGTTCCCCACTCCAGCAGCGCAGCATGATTTGTTTCTGTAATTGCAAACTCCTGATAACCGGGTAAAGGGGAGATGACTCTCACACGAACTCCGCTCATCAGCCAGAGATCGACTTCATTGATGAATCGATAGAAGATATCCCACGGATTCATCATATCGACGAAGAACACCGTCGGACTGTAAGAGAGCATCCTGGGTGGTTCCTCTAGTTGATTAATGGGTTCCGCAATTACATCAGGTGCCGCAATTGCATCAGGTACCTCTTCTTGCGGTAAGAGGTCATCTGCGTAAAAAGCATCGCTGTTAGGCGGTGGCTGATCACGAGGAGACATGTTGCTGCTAGGAGTGAGGAAGGGCGAATGATGTGTGGGCCGGGGTGGGATGCCTATGCTCCCCCCTCTCTGCGGACTACACGCAGGTGACCGAGGGTCGGGTTACACCGTCATTTGTGGGCATAGGTCATATAAATAAATAAATAAAAAAAATGATAATAATAATAAATTAAAAAAAAAAAAAGACGTCTCTACTATTTTCGGCCGGGGGGGGGTCAGCCGCCGGGAGGTCCTCGGGGGGGGGGGGGGGGTTCCTCGGGGGGGGGGGGTCTGCTCCTCCTTGCTCCTCCTGCAGCAGGACCGGCTAACCTTCCCTACTGCTGGGACTATTGTATTTAGATAGTCCGGCATGAGGACTATTGAGTTTAGATAGTCCGGAGTGGGGACTATTGAATTGCATTTTTTAATTAGATAGTCCGGCGTGGGGACTATTAATAGTAAATTTAAATATGCAAAATAATAATGGCAAATACATTTTTTCACCATCTTTTCAACAATAAAAAACAACATTAAAAATGTCAATTTATATATTAGACAAAATGAATAATGAAATAGACATTGTGAATAATAGTTTTAGTTTTGGAAAAGATGAAATTACCATTATATTCGATGCTGATAATAAATTCTGGTTTAGAGGAAATGATGTATCTAAAATACTTGGATATAGGAGGCCTAGGAAAGCCATTTATGACAATATTAGCAAAAAGCATATTATTAAATATTTAGAGTTAAAAGAACACGACAACTTTTTCCGTTTCGCCGATGAACATCCTGATACTGCATATATAGACGACTCGGGTGTTTGTTCTCTATTGGGAGCGAGTAAAAATAAAAATGAAGAGTTTAAAGAATGGATGTTAGAGGAACTGTTACCAACGTTACGAAAAGATCATTATGGATTACAAAATCTGATAGACGATAATAAGAGGTTGAAAGCGTTGGTGAAGAGTAATAGAATCCATCACGTGTTGTCTATTCTCAAAGCACGTAAAAACGAAGACGACGTAAAGCAATACAAGTACATTGATATACAAAGTAAATATTTTGATAAGGAGCAAATTGTGACTGGCGAGTTCGATTATTGTTATGAAGTCGAATATATCCCCGACGGTAACTTGATTAACAAGATTTTAAAAATGATGGATGAAGTGGGCGTCCGATATGATCACGACCGAAAAACGAATTGTATATCGGTTTACGGTGATTTTGATTTTATCAGAGCTGTAAAAAATGTAATGAAAAATATGTGTGTTTTGTGAATAATTTCAATGTCGTCAATTTGAAAAAGAATTATATTTTGAAATCATTTCTCCGCTTTCATTTTTTACTGAATGACAAGTTTCACATCCAAGGGGAGGTTGTCAAGAAATCCAATGGTGCTAGTTACGCCAGCACGGACCCCATCAAACTTGTGGACAATTTTGCGGCTTATTTGTTCAAGAGTATTGAATTGAAAAAACACAACCAAGTCATCGATTCCGTGGATAAAGTCGGTATCACGAGCACCATCAAAGGGTTGACCACGTACAGCAGATCGGAGGAAAACACGTACTACAGCAGCGGATTCAAATCGGTTTACGACAAGGGCGGCGGCAAGTTCGAAGCACTGGGAACGCTGGCCCATCTGGGTCTGGGCTTTTTTGACAGTCTAAAGTATCCCATGTACAAGGGTGGATTTGAAATAACGTTCACCCGCGCGGAAGACGATGATGCCATCTACCGCTGGACTGAAGGTTCCGGTGCCAATGCTGTTGACGCAGCGGAGGGAAAAATAAAAATTGCCAGTTTCGTGTTGAAAGTCCCCCTCGTGGATTACGACCCCTCCAAGAAAGCCGTGCTCATCGATGGGCTTAAGAAATTGAGCGAGAAAGGCGAATTGGTATATGAATATTTCCGCTGGGATTGTATTGAAAAATTCGGTGTGATAGGCTCCAATTACACGTTCGACATAACGAATCTCTACCGGAACATACTCAATCCGGTCTTTGTGATAATCGGCTTACAGACGAGTCGTAAGAACGACCAGACCAAAGACCCCGGTCAGTTCGACAGTGTAAACATAAAGAATTTCCACGTGAAAATAAACGGACAACGGTACCCGCAGGAGCAGCAGAATTTGAATATCACGGATAAAAAGTACAGGCTGCTATACGACAGTTACTGTTCGATGAGACAAGTCATGTTCAAAAACGATGATGTATATCTCAATATAAACGATTTCATCAACAAATACCCGGTGATGGTGATAGACACACATCTCCATCCGTTTTCGACCGAGAGAAAAAGAAACGATATCCAAATCGAATTGGATTTTACAAACGCGGTTTCCGGTCCGGTAGCTGATAAAGGCACTACGGCCTACGTCATCGTGGTATCACAGACCATGTTCACTTATGACGTTAAAAAGGAATATGTACAGATGATGATTTAAATGTGAGTTTTTTATTCCGACGAGTGTAGGAAAATAGTATCATAAAAAAGTCCCAACAAAAATAAGCAATAAAATCAGTAAATTGGAAATTGGAAATAAAAAAAGATATTGATTAAAAGAAATATTTTTATTCACAAATAAAAACAACTTGCTCTCTATTCCAGTGAAATGTTGCTGTTCAAAAGCAATTCGGCTTCGACATCCTTGGGTATCTTGTAGTGTCCCCACGGCAGACTGGTGATTCCGTCTTCCAAGATGTATCGCTTGTCATCAGTCGTGGATAGTACTTTTTTATACATTTCAACGCTGTACAACTCATGCCCGTGACTTCTTATGATGTTCATCGATTTGTATAGTTCTTTCTGCTCGAACAAACATTTCTTGTAATCCTCGAAGGTGACTTCATTTTTTACAACAGATTTTTTCACTCCTTTAGATTTTTTTTAGCTCGTCACCCTCCAAAGTATAGTTGGCATACATCTTGGATCGCAGTCCAACGAATTCCTTACCGATTACACCACCGAATTCGTCTTTCATCGTTCCCAATTTTTTCTTGTTCACCCGGGGCATATTGAATCGGTTCCACTTCATGTAGTTGGAGGTGTCGTACCTGTCGAGTGTCAGTTTCATATCTTCATAAAAATCCGGCGTCTCTATTAGATACTCCAGGCTGTCGGTATCTGTGTACTGCAATTTAGCTTTATCACCGTATTTCGCCTTTATAAAATTGTAATGGAAATCGTATACGAGTGTCTTGGATATGTCCAATATGCTCATCCCAATGTAAATCGCCTTGTTGAATAGTAAACTCATTTTCCTCATGTGCACCGCTGAAAGGTTTTCTGAAAATATCGTTCTGTGTTTGAACTGCGGCTTCGCGATCCATTTATCGATCTGCTTGTCCTGTGTCGCCAGACGTATGTCTACTCTATTCCTGATGTTCTCGACGGTTTTCCCATAAATCGAGTTGTTCATCAGTTTGAAAAACTGTTTAGCCGATTTATTCGTTTGTTGTTTCCACATTTCCATGTTTAACTCTATGTATGGTTTCAACCACTTACTCTGACTGAAGCGCAACACTCTGTGTATCTTGGTAAGTTTCATTCCAAGTGTTAAATACAATTTCAAATTTCGATAGTGAATAACATATTTCTCTTTGTCATACAGAGTGGTAAGGAGTTTAACCTCCTTGGAACCGGGTGGGCAACGTTTTTCCGGAGCAAGAGGAAAATCGGAATGCAAATCGTGCAGTTCTTGGGGATACTCCAAGTCGACTTCCAGAATATATCCTTTGTCAGAATCATCATCGATCTTCATAACATCTATATCCGTATCAACCCATTCGAAATCACCATACGGCATTGGTTGAGACATCGCCCATCCGTATAGGTTCACGGCATCTAAATACATCAGATAAGTAGTCGGTTCGTCTTTGTTATAAAGAGGCATGTACGGGTTGTTCGCCTTAGCATAGCGATTGCAGCATTGTGATATGCCCCCACGGATGCCTTTGGTGATCATCAAAATCATTTCATAATCGGTCAACAGCTGAAGTTCTATTCCCGTCTGCTTCAACATGGCACTCCATGAAAGCCCCGGGGTTGTGAAATACCATGCGGGGTCGAGTGAGTAAGTTTCTATGCAAATGTTCCTGAAACTTTCCATAACATCGGCTAACAATAACACGTCAGCTTTATTATAAAGTAAGGTGTACTCTTTCATATTCTTTATCTCGAATCCCTCCCAAACCTGTTTTGCACGTGAATAGTCCGAATCGCTGATCCCGCATTTGTTCAGTTTATTGTAAAATTTTTCTTTGCTTGGTAAACTGGTTTCCAAATATCTATCATCGCTGTCCATATAATCGTATGGATAAACACCTTTTAGCATAAGCATAGACACCTGAGAACTACTACCCCCATATTTTCTTATGTGTACAAATCGGTCCAAGTTTTTTACCAGCGTATCGAGTGAGTCAATGGTAAATTTGAATGAATCTACGAATCTTGCTTTTATATTGATATTGAAATCAACTGTGTAGGATATGTATCGTTCCTCGTTATTCGGGATGACTTCTATCATCTAAACGTAGCATTTTTACAAACAGATGAGTGTCATATCCGCTCAGGTTGTGTATGAATATGGGGACGAATTTCGGAATCTGATAGTTCAAGTTACAAGAGTTGTGTGCTAATCCACGAAATTCACCCGTCAAATGATCGTGATCGAAGACAAAATCAGTTACCAAAACTTTACCGCATATATGACATATCTTTGTTTTTTCTGCCTGCTCTCTCTGTTCGTCAGTCAGCGGGTTCATGGGTTTTTTGTTTGCAAGACAAAATTCTTCAATAGCTTCCAATTCAGATTTCAACACTTTTGCAAATTGTTGAGCAGCATCCACACCAAAATATGTTATCGGTTCTTTATAATCACCGTTAGTATACACCGTGTATAATACGAAGCTTCTAGCCGCGTGGTGTTGATATTTATTGGTGTACGATGTGCCGTTTTCCGGTGGTTGACAAGTGTCGATCGGTTCCATTATGCACTCGAAATCTGCATACATGACAAACGGAATCTTCATCTGACATCTATGATGGGTAAACTTGACGACATCACCTTTTTTTGGCATTCTAATTTTCACCGCTTCGTGTTCCTTACAGAGTTCTTTGTGACTTTGAAGCAGATCTTCTCTACCGAAATGTTGTAAACAACGCCTGCATATGAAGGTTTTATATTTATGATTACTGAGTTGATTTCTCACCAACCCACCCAAGTTTTTTATATAACAATAATGAGATTTATTTGCCGTTTTCATATACAAGAGGTCAACGTGTTGATCTTTTTCATCATCAGTCACAATCAAAGAATATACGTTAAGTTTTTTTTCTCCTGCAAAAGTATAACCATAAACATTGATGGATATCCCACTGCGTCTCTCAAATTTTTTCACATCATCCAAACTCACAGGAAATTTAATGTCTTTCAACGCTTTGTCAAAGTCGTGTTCGTATTCAAGGTATTTGCTCACTCTCTCTGGATGTACACCAACAGGATGTAAAGCTGCCAGTACGGACCATAGAAAACATTTCTGGTCATTGTTTTTAACATTTATGACAGCTTTTTTATTTTTAATAACGTCTGGCAGTTTAATATAGCTTGACCCTCTGAATGGTACATATTTGTTTATTGCCAGTTCTAAAAACAACACTTCGTGTAGCGTCCAACCTGACCCCCGTGCCTCGAACTCTTCCATTCGAGTTAATAACTTTGCTTTCGCATCTTTAAACACTTGATGTAAGTCGGTCGTCTTATATATGATTGTATTCTCGGTTTTAAAGTACATGGTGTCTATTTCCAGCTGCTTATCCACACCAGGAACATTCCGTCTGTAGTTGGCAGCAAACGAAAAATTTACTTTCAAATTGTACTGTTCCAGGTGTTCTTCAATCTTGCCAATAATCAAATCGTAATATCTATTTAAAAATACCTGTGGGTTTTTTATACCACGGCAGTTTGTAAATTGATAAGTCAAAAGTCTATTGTTGAATGCTCTCTCTTTTACACAATGTTCTTCTTCACTGACGGGCGGAAGGTCAACGGGGTGTTTAAAGAGATTTTTAATCACATTCAGAGCAGAAGAACAAACCATGCTGACACTATTAAACACTTTCTGAATGATTGAAGAAACATTTTCATTTTCAATCCGTGGCTTTTTAATTTCAGGCTGTTCATCGAAATCATCTCTGTTCGGTGATGGTCGTTTATGTGTACCGCTCGTACTGGGTTGTTCGTCATTTTTTGCTGAACGAGAAGCTGATGATGGTGGTTGCTTGCAGATTTGTCGTTTATGTGTGCCACTCGTACTGGGTTGTTCATCATTTTCTGTTGGACGAGAATCAGATGTGGTTGGTTGCTTGCAGACTGGTTGTTTATGCTTACTGCTCGTACCGGGTTGTCCATCATTTTGTGCCGGTCGAGAATGAGATGTGGTTGGGTGCTTGCAGACTGGTTGTTTATGCTTACTGCTTGTACCGGGTTGTCCATCATTTTGTGCCGGTCGAGAATCGGATGATGTTGGTTGCTTGCATTTTGTTTTATGTCTGTTGAAATTTGTGTTTAAAACTGTTTTCCCACATTTTTCACAATTTACTTTTTTATAGCGCGAATCGTCTTTATTTGGATTTTTTGGACAAATCTTAACATGATAGGAGATGTTCGATTTCGCAATAAGCTTCGCACAAAATTTACAGTTGACTTTAACTGTTTCCATCTTCTGCTGCACTCTATAACAGGAAAATAATAAAGCAGATTAGAATAAATTTAAAAAGACAATATTTTTATCACAATAACAAATTTGCTTGACAAAGGTAATTTCAAACAAATAACATGCTCGCTGGTTAAGAAAAGCAATTTTAATTTAAATAAACCAAAAGTCGCCCTACAACACTTTATCATATAAACACGACATTTTTTTAGCAATTGATAAGATGACTCCTTATCCAATTCTTATTGTAAATAATAAATATTATAGTCCTCATTGAGGGTTGAGTTTATTAACATTAACCCAGTGGTAAGTAAAAGTATTAATATAGTTATTGACACAATTCACAACAATAACACCATGTTAACTACTGTTAAATCTTACAATAGTTTGCACTACTACATAATCAGCAATACACCACCTACCTGTACCTTAACTACCACTTACCTTACCACCACTTATAAACTTACCTTACCACTTGTACCTTATTACTACTTACTTAACTTAGTTACTACTTAAATATTACTTACCCTGATTGAGACAGATCTCGAAGCATACTGAATATTACTTGAACACCAACCCCTTTTATGCTCAGCTGTCGGATGATCACAATCATCACGTGACCTGTTTCAACCAATCAGAGCGCTCTTCCTTGTCACGTGACCTGTTTCGACCAATCAAAGCGCTCTTCCTTGTCACGTGACCTGTTTCAACCAATCAGAGATGGGGATGGCTCTTTTGACGAGCTACCAAGCCCCAAAGTCATCTAAATATCAAATATTTATTAATTTGCAAAGAAAAGACAATTTTAATAAGGAAAATTGTTTTGAAGTATTAGGAGAGGAGAAATTAGTAGGAAAATATAAGTGGGGCTTAATCATGTAAGATTAAATACACGTGGTGACAAAAGATGAAAAACAAAACATTTTACACACAAATTAAAGAAAATTATTAATTCAAGTATTCAGAGATCAGAAATTGGTAGGAACCAACAAACTAGCTAAAACCAAGCAAATTTAACAAACATTTATTAACTATAATAGTAAAAATAAGACAATTTTTGAAGGAAATTGTTTTAAAGTATTAGGAGAGGAGAAATCGTTAGGAAACATATGTGCTCAAATATGCAAGATTAAATCCACGTGGGGGATAAACATGGGTGCAAACATAACATTTTAAACTCGAAAATATTAGCTTCAATATTCAGAGGTCAGAAGTTGGTAGGAACCATGAAGTTCAATCATGTATTAACTGTTAAAATAATAATAAACCGACAAAAAGACAAATATTCAAGAGAATCAGTTTAAAGTATCAGGAGAGCAGAATTCGTTAGGAAAAATAAAAGTGATCCACAATAAGGAAGATTAAAAACCATGTGGTGATAAAAAGTGTAAACAATATTGATATTATCGACCTCGGGGTTACCCACGATAAGCAATGTAAACAAACGTGTGACCTCAAGGTCGGAAAACTCCCGATAACAGATTGAAAAATCGCTGTGTAAAATACCTAATGTAGATGAAAATCCTTTTGAAATCAGGATTATGTTAGGTTAAACAACAAAGGTTAAGATGACGTCTCGCCCTTCCTTGGATTAAATTTCTGGATTAATTTTTTCTGGATTAAACTAACCATTCGAAAAACCTGATAAAATGGATGAAATTAGCCCGAAATCAGGTACAAACTGGCTCAAACACAGTCGAAAGTGAGGTTTACAAGAGGTAGGTTAAGAGGGCGCCTCATACTTCCTTGGATTAAATTTCTGGATTAATTTTTATGGATTAAATTTACCACTTTAAAAACCTGAAAAATTGTTGAAATTAGCCCGAAATCAGATTACAAACTAGCTCAAACACAGTCGAAAATGAGGTTCTCAGGGGTCGGTTAAGAGTGCGCCTCATACTTCCCTCATACTTCCTCATACTTCCTCATACTTCCCTCATACTTCCCTCATACTTCCCCTCATACTTCCTAAATTCACCATTGCAAAACCTGAGAAAATGTTGTAAAATGTTGTAAAATGGTTGTAATTAGCCTACAATCAGATAACAAACTGGCCCAAAACCAGTCAAAAATGAAGTTCATGGAGGGTCGGAAATCGGAAGTATGAGGTGTCCCAGAAACCGCCTATCATATCTACTTAAACCCCATGGGGTGAGTTATGTAGGTTTGCCGCCATATATGGATGTTGTTAGCAAATATCAGTTAAACCCTACCTAGTGAATGTACGTACCAAATTTTATCAAGTTATTCCGATAAATAAGCGAGATAGAGGGTTTTGTTGATTTCCCATAAGATTAACATTGGAAACCTATTTTTAGCTTTTCTCCGTAACCTGTTAAGCCAAGTTAAAAATTCAAAATACTAAATTATTTGTTTTTTAAGCACTTTTTAATGGTTTTAGTTAAAATTGTTGAATTTTAAAAATTAAGGTCCAAAAATGCCAAAAACCTATTTTTGACCCCTTTGAAACCCCATAAAACAACGTTCCCATAACCCGATCATGCTGGTTCGCGAACTCATGAAAATAGATCTGGTCTTACACCTTCATACCAAATTTCATCAAAATCGGAGGTCGCTGTCAAAAGTTATCAGTACCACGGACACACACACATATATATATATATATATATATATATATATATATATATATATATATACATATATATGAAAATGAACGAACGGTATTTTTGGCCTCTGGGGACCTCAAAATGAAAAAGTAACATGGTCCCGGGCTTAGGTCTTACCATGGCTACTACCGTAATAGCGTATTCCCTATAGGGAAATTCGCTAAAAATTTAAAATTTTTAAAAATTACAAATGAAAAATGCAAAAAACCCATTTTTGGGGTACAAAACCTCCCAAAACTACCCCTTCCGGTTGGTCGATATGTCTGGTTTACGAACTCATCCGAATAAACGTAGGATTACACATCTCTACCAAATTTGTTGACGATCGGACCGTTTTTACGAGAGTTATCGTGTCTAGGGACACATACATACATATATATACACATATATACATATATATATATATATATATATATAAATTTTAGTGACTATTATTTTTGTTCTCTGAGCACCTAAAAACGAAAAAGTAACATGGTCCCGTGCTTAGGTCTTGCCATGAGACCTACGGTAATAGCTTATTCCCTATGGGAAATTCGCTAATACGAAAAAAAAAAACTAAAAGCTAATCAAACAGCCTAAGTCTTTATTTTACATTTAAAAGCCTCTTCCACTTTTATAGGAAGGCAAAATATAGGACAAGAAATTATAGCACTGCATGACCTCCTGAAAGGGGCCCTTTAGCCCCCTCTCAAACTTAATTCTTACAAAACATTGTGAATTTCTACCATTTCCAAGATCATTTCCTTGGATTTTTATAAACTTTTATAATTAGTTAATCTTTGGTTGTAATAATTAAAAAAGTCCGTAAACAAGCAAATATGTGGTTTAATTTGAAGCGCAATTTTATAGCCATGCTTTTTCGTTTAGTTTATAAAATTAACAAACTGTATTTGTCATATCAGATCTGAAATTAAACCCATTCATTAATATTACAGATGCCTAACTGTAAAGAATTAACAACATTGACAATAACAAAGGCGGAACGTTACAGTGATCAAAGCTTCACATTAGTATAGGATAATGTATGACACCAGTAATCTAATGAAATCCGACATGAATCCTCACAAAGGTCCTTTGACAAATGGAAAATGGGCAGAGAGGCGGATTTGACCACTAAAAAATGTGATTAAAGATGGTATTCCATGTTAAATGGTAATTATAAAAACATAATGTAATTCGATATAAGTAATTTAATTAAAACAATACATTTAACACATTGTTTTTATTAGATATTACTCCTATTGTTTAGTAGAGTAAAACCCCAATAGAATATTTATTTTAATGTTTGATCACAATAGTTAAAAACTAAACTATTAGAAAAAGTCCAAAGAATTCATGCACGTTGTTAGAGGACCTTTAGCAATTTTAGCTTTCTAATATCCAAATACAGTACTTTGTACATGCGAAACTTACATTTTAGATAAGCCATACATTACTTCGTCTCATACCACGAAAAAAACCTCGCCTATATACTCGGATGACGTAGCCTAGATGACGAAGTACCACAACACTAGGTTTTATAAGATAGAAGAATATTAGATTTACCCTATAGTTAATTAGATTTAATAAGATGGTATAACATAGATAAACTCAAGGCGTCACACCCATTACTCATTTTTTATTCATATTCGCCTTAAAATACGCCCTGGTAGCGTCGGTGTCTTAAAAAGTGAGTAAGTGATGTGGAATTTATAATCAATAGTTCCATTATTCAAAGTTTTTTTTTTTCTCAAGACTCGAAGCTCTTTTTTATGCTCTTATTTATCCTTGGAAATACGAGTGGGGTTCAAAGCCCCAACAGCAGTTTTATTTCAATTTTGTGTGCTGAGTTTAGTCTGTCAGAGTAGAGAACAGATTGTCACCAATCCGCTAACCAAACATGCAATGTCGATGCAGTGTTGTACTGTATCAATCAGGAAAAGGGAGAACTCTGTTGTTTTTTGTTTATATTCTACGATGAACATACAGAAAAACTTGATATTAATATAGATATTCCGATTCTAAAAGATGGGTTGTAAGTAGCAATATAGTACCATGTAATGAATATTATTTGACCATACCTAAATATTAAATGAAGAGTATAAAATTTAATTATTGTAATTTATTATAACAAACTGGTTTTTGGTTATCACTACTCAAATTAGGCCTAATTAAGTTATAATAGAAGAATGTATTGGCTTATTAAAATAGTACAAATTGTAATCATTTAATCTATCCTAAGATTTTAAAAGCCTCAAGATACTTCGTGCTCAATACTACGGCATATAGTATCCTTGAATTTTCATAACTAGAAGTATTTCGTAAAATGTCCATTCCTCGTTAACGTTAAGTAGATATAAAAACATAAAAAATAGAAAAATAGGAAGAGGTAGAAAGCCTAAGGGGAAAAATAAGACTATAGTTGAGTTTATAGACTCATTTCTAGTATTAGGTAGAATGAAAGTACAACAAAATATAGAGAGGGTTGAGAGTCCACGAGGCAAGTTAATAATACGCTGAGAGTCCTCGTCTGTTCGCTCTGCCGGCCAGTGTCTTGGTTGCTGTTTACTCTACAAATCTTGCGCTGTTTTGTAATATAACTACAGCTATAAGTAAACAGGATTAGCAAAATGGTATTATGTATATTCCTGCCAAAGTAATTATACATGGTGACCAGTTACTATACATAATAATTAAGTTTGCTGTCGAAAATGATTATTTAATCACTTAGAGTCTACAGTATCTACACCATTTCGGTGTTTTGTCCCATAAGAGCAATGCTAAATTTGAAACATTACTGTGAGTTTGTTTTTCGTCTGAAAAATACAAACTTGGTAGCCTATTATTTTAAATGTTGCCATAGTGTCTTTCATTTGACGTAATTGAAAATTAATTTGAAAAAATTATGAACTCGAATAACAAATAAAAAATCAATGTATATTATCACAATTAATTTTTTAGGAGGTTTATTAAAAAAATTATCCACGTCACATGAACCGCCATATCATTATTGTGAACTTATTCAAGTTTTATGCGAATCTGATGCAAGATTATCGAGATAAAGTGTTTCAAAGACACCTATAATTAACATTGTTCTCATGGGACTCAAAATCAAGATGGCGGAGGTACCGCAGACTCTTAACCGGTCACAATTTATTGGTTGCCGTAGTTTGATTAAAGTAATAAATTTGTTTCAATATTTCCGTAATCACTTTGACTGGTAATTGCCCCTAATTGAATTTTTACTATATGGAACATAGAGTATAAAATTCCATACGATCGACTTTAAATTTCACTTAGTCGAATTTTAGACCCCCAAAAGGCTTTTTTATTACTAATTTGATTTCAATGAAATTCTCAGGTTAGATTTTAAGTATTTTAAACTAGGTAATAAACTATAATCGAGCAATTATTTTCAAGTATTAAAAAAGCTTATTTTCCGGAATTTTTTACAGAACTTTGGTTGTTTGGGCTACATGATTTGACTAATGTAGTTGCTATGATCAGTTTATATTTCCCCATCGCAGCTGAGTTGACGCTGTGTATGCTGAAAATAACATAACCTTTTCTTGTTTATATCTGCTCGCCGTTATGTTACGTTTTTAAATAAAATTTAATTGATATTTTGACAGACCTATTTATTTGTTAAATTAAATAGATCAACACTGATGTTTACTTGTTGAAGTTATAAATTATACCAAAAGATAGGCATTTTGATGTAGAATGAATTGCTGTCGTACGGAATTATGCAATTAACTAATTTATGGGATACAAATAATAGCTATTTGGGAGAAAGATTTAAATTGAACAAATAATTAGAATGTGTTGTGCCATTGTAGCCTATGTCTCAGGTAACAAAATATGCATTAAGTGTTAAGTAAGCGTAATTCTACAATACTTATATATCTTTATTCAATAAGAATAACATTCTTCCCACTTATCTATATATATAATTCCGTAAGCGAATCGGTCCCCACGAAATATCTCGAGTTAGGAGAAAGATAGAGCAACGTATTATGGCTCATTTTAAAGCTTGAGGGCCAAGGACGCAAGGAAAAATACCAGAATTATCAAAAGTTACCTGGGCTTTGCCCCATTGGTCCGTGAATCCAATGTTAATCTTATGGAGAGGAGATCTATACGTGTGATTAAGCAGATGTTCCAGTTAATATTTTATATTAACTGAACAACTCAGCTGTTTACTTTGAGTTAAGATAACCTTAATTAGAACTTTTTAAAATCGGCAATGCACTATAAAAAAGGAAAACACCAATAGTCACGGAAAAATTACGAATCCACAGTGTATTTCTCCTTCGTGGCCACATCTATGACATTTAGGGCCGGTTTCTCGAAGCAAGTTTAAACCTAAAATCAAGTTTAAACCAACATTGTCCATATGATTAACATTGAGTTAAACTAAGTTTAAGTTAAACGTGTTTGGAGAAACCGGCCCTTAGTATATTATAATGATGACTGAGGACTAAAATGATTTTGTATGTTGAATAGACCACAATTACCACAATTTAAAGATGCTTAACATAGTATAATAGTTAATATATTGTCTTTACTCAGTGAATGACGTTTAGTTATTATGTTACTGTTTTACATTTTGGCTATATTTATTGGTTAGAATTAAATTGTTTTACTTTTTAAAGTGTTTGTTTATTTTCGACTGAATATTGTAAACTACAAACATTGAATAACCTCTGCGTGAGGAATTTTGTTTTATTCATTCTCTACTTCTTTCTTTACGTAGGTAGTATGGAAACAACCAATACCCGTTAACCCATACAGGCGGGGAGCTACGCCCTATTCATGTAAATGACAGTGTGCGAAAACAAACAATATATAAATCAATGTTTTTCATTGAACAAACAATGTTTTTCATTGGTACAATCATAGCATGAGGGACGTTGATGGGACCGGGGGTTGGAGGCATGGGGGTACATGTACATTGGGGGCATGTTGGGGCATGGGTGGATAGAAAGGGCATGGGGGTACGTGGAAGAATAGGGGAGGCAAGGGGACTCTGGAAGGAACGACGGCGGTCATGGGGGTACAGTAGTATGGGGGGAAACGGGGGCCAAGGCCAAGGGGGCATGGGAGAAGGGGGGGCGCGGGAGCTTGGGAGGTTACAAAGGGCAAGATGGGCTTTGGTGGTATAGGGATAGTTGGGCTTGGGGGGCATGGAGGCACAGGGAAGAACGGCGGGCATGGGGCCACGGGAGAGTGGGGGACAGAGGAAACACGGGGCATAGGGGTACGGGTGTATGGGACGTGGGGGGCGAGGGGTACGGGTGTATGGGACGTGGGGGGCGAGGGGTATGGGAGGGTACCAGGGGCACGAAGGGCTTTGGTGGCACAGGGGTAGTTGGACATGGGGGAGGCTTGGGAGCGAAATGGGACATGGGGGAGGCATGGGAGACATAGGGGCACTGGAAAGAACGGCGGGCATTTTGGCACTGGAGCATGGGGGAAACGGGGGCCAAGGGGAGGCATGGGGGCGCGGGGGCATGGGAGGGTACAATGGTCAAGAGAATCTTTGGTAGCATGGTGACGCAGGGAAGAACGGTTTTAAACACAGGGAAGATGGGGAACAGAGTGGAACCACGGGCATGGGGGTACGAGAGCATAGAGGGAACAGGAGCTTGGTCGTGAGGGGGCGGGGGTCATGGGAGTGTACCAGGGACATGAGGGGCTTTGGTGGCACATGGGTAGTTAGACAGGGGGGCACGGGGGAGACATGGAAAAGGCTTGCTGGACATAGGGGGCATGGGGAAGAACGGTGTCATGGGGGCACAGGAGCATAGAAGCGGGAGGGCACGAGGTGATACGGGTGGTGCGGGGGCATGGGAGGCACGCGGGTCCCTGGCGCATATGGGGGTACTAAGCACGGGTCATGCGGGGGAACAAGGGACATGGGGGAGGCATGGGGAACACGAGGAGCTGGGGAGGGGGCACAGGGACATGGAGGCACAAGGGGTTCAGAATACAGTGGTGTACAGTATTAATAGGCTAATAACCATTTTGCCATGTTGTATTGAAGTATTTTATTCATTTGAGTTACGAACTCATCACGTACATGGTTAAGGTTGAAACCATTTTTATTGCGTCCGGCAGTTTAGTAGTATAATGAATTTTTTCCACAAAATAAACTACTGTACGTAATACAAGGAAAATTATTGTTTCATTGCTGATTTGATACAACCAATAAGTTCTATCAATATTAAGGTAATATTTTATAACAAAATTCAAGAGTGTAAATTCACAGTATAGCTTGAGAAGAATTACATTAAATGTGCGAGGAGGAGATGAATTGAAACTTACTTTTGGAGATAGCAGCACTATTTAGATTTTTAGGGGCCTTTGCCCCTACAAGCCCCTAGTACAGTTTAATTTTGATTACTTGATTTTTATTAATTTGCAATCATGGATTTTAAATTGTATTGTTTTTTTTCGCTTTATACAATCTATTTACCTTTAATGTTGTAAGCATAGTTATTATTAAGTTACTTGCTTGTTTTGAGGTCTTAGCTAAAATCATGCTTTGTATGTATTTATTTGTAGGCTACTCCTAGGATGTACGCCGGTTGACTATGGACGGTTAGATAACGTTCCACTCTTCACATTCGAGGAGATGGAAACTTCCGTTTTCTCCCTAAAGAGCAACAAGGCTCCTGACCCGGACGGGATTCCCAGCGAGGCCTTAAAGAAAGTATTTTCAATTAATGCTGATTTGTTGTTGAGAATGTACAACGCCTGTTTGGTAGAAGGGGTGTTTCCGGCTCCCTATGGAAAACCGCAAGACTTGTACTGATCAGCAAGGGCAAAGGTGATCCCGAGCTGTCGTAGTCCCACAGGCCTTTCTACACGTTGGACAAGGCTGGGAAGCTGTTCGAGAAGCTGATCCGTTCCCGCCTGACCTCTGCCGTGGAAGCTGCCGGGGACTTATGCCCCCGTCAGTATGGCTTCAGAAAGAGACGGTCAACGAGTGACGCTATCACCGAAGTCCATGGAGAGCTGTGGAGAGAGCCGAGAGCCACAACCATTTCCCTAGCTGAGTAGTGCTTCACGCTTATGTCAAGAATGCCTTTAACTCGGCGAGGTGGGTAGATTTGTTGAATGCGCTTCGCAACACCTTTCGCGTTCCTGCATATCTGTTGCGACTCATCGAGGATTATCTCCGCTCTCAAAGCCTTATTTACGACGCAAGGGACAGAAAGTGGACGATGGAAGTCACTTCTGGTGCCGCGCAAGATTCAATACTCGGCCAGGATCTCTAAAACGTTGTCTATGACAGCCTCCTGAGGTCGGAGATGCCTGAGGAAACCACTTTGGTTGGGTACGCCGATGATGTCGCAGCTCTCATTGTCGCACGCAACGTTGAGCTGGCCCAACTAAAGTTGAACCGAGTCATGCGTGTGGTCAACACATGGATGTCCGATCACGGTCTCTCGCTTGCTCTCCGTAAGACGGAGATTGTGATCCTTACGAAGAAGATAGACACCGTCGTTCTGTTCCGAGTGGGAAGGGAGGTGGTCCAATCAACTCGTGCTGCTAAGTACTTCGGGATTATGGTGGACACCAAGTTAAGCTAGAGGGATCAGATCTTCCGTACGGCGGGCAAGGCCGCTAAGGTAGTCACTTACCTAGTAGGCTGATGGCCAATGTCGGGGTTCCACAATCCAGCAGAAGACGTCTGTTAATGTCCGCGGTTCAGTTCGTGCTTCTTTATGGAGCAGAGGTGTGGGCAGACGCTCTCGATAAAGAGTAGTACAGGTTGCCACTCGCCCGAGTTCAACGTCGAGCGGCGCTCGGGGTGTGTTCCGCCTACCGGACAGTGTCCGAGCCTGCCGTCCTGGTGGTCGCCGGAGTTATCCCTGTCAAGCTCTTGGCAGGAGAGAGGAAGGCAATTTATCAGAGACAAGGCGAGATTGGCAAGGACACGGCAAGAACAGAAGAGTGCCCCCGAACCTTCCAGCAGTGGCAACACAGCTGGGAGCACGACACCCGAGGACGATGGACTGCGCGACTTATTAAGCACGTCCAACCATGGGTGGAACGGCGGCCAATTCTTGACAATTCACGGCTATTTTCGGTCGTACCTGAACCGGATGCGCAATACCGGTTCACCGGACTGCATTTATTGCCCGGGCGTTCCCAACGATGCGGAACATACATTCTTCCGCTGCCCCCGTTGGGAAGGGTCCCGCCTGAAGGCCACACAAATTTTTGGTGCATTTTCGGTGGACTCGGTCTGCCAAAAGATCTTGGAGGATGAGGACAACTGGGATTGTTTATCACAGTTCGTCCGGGGCACCCTCCTGGAAAAGAAACCCGATCTGGACCGCGAAGTGGCCCAGATCCCTTGATCGAGTGGCTGGATAAGGAGTGAGCCCCACGGGCGTTAGCCAAATTTAGGCCTAGCCTGACGTAATGTGATACACACCAGGCTACATTCTGAATTCCAGGTTAGAATCCTAAAGAGTAGAGGAGGTTTTTTAGTAGGTAAACCCGTTTTTTAGGCGAGCCCCACACTACAGGCTTGCCACCTGTGTGCGTAATGCATTTTTCTCACCTCTCCCTAAAAAAAGAATCATAAAAAGCGTCACCTAATAACTTAAAAAGTGAGTAAAAATTCTCGTACGGGACGGACATCTGAACGTATTCCTAGTCATATTAGGGATTGCCCACTGGTCGAAATTCGACCAAAAGCTCAATTTATCTTGAGCCAATTGGATTTCAAAGAATTTACAACTGAAACATCTGTTCCTCCTGGTTTCCTAGCATTTGTTATTATAACAGCTGTCTAATGATTCAATCAATCATCCTTCTCCCATAAGATTAGCATTGAAACTTTGGAAGCCCATAGGGCGTAGCCTTGGAGTCCGATAAAAATTATAATGGAATTCTGCTCATCTACAGTACTATACCTTTCTAACTGTATGTGCGGATTTCTCCTACGATGCACACGAGCTCAGAAAAAAGGAGGAAAAGAAACATGCTTGCCTATTAATATGTAGAAGATTAGCTAACCAGGGACCGGATATTGTGAGAGCCGATTTTCACTCAGTATAAGCGGGAAAGGTTAAGCTATGTTGTTTCCTCAAATCTTCCGTAATTTTAGGTCACCGAACCAATCAATTTAATGTCAACCAATCAAGTTGGTAATTTCATTACTTTCACTGAGTGATGTAAGATATTACCGGTACGTAAAATGGCTGTATAAAGTGATAAATAACTCTCCATTAACCAAACTCAGTTGAATATTATGTATAAGTGCCGGTTAAAGTGATGAATAAAATTCAGTTGTAACTCATTCGCCAATCCTGGATTAGCAATCTTTTAAATGGCAATGTTTAATCACATTAATCACATAAACTAAATTCTAGCTGTTATTATTTAATGCGTGATGACCGTATAAAGTGATAAAAATGGCTAATTTATTACTTAGACAGTAACATGTGTGAAATAAAATATTACATGCTAAAATAAAGTGTGAATTTAAACAAAGATAATTTAATGGTAAGAGTTTTTTTATATAAGGATGCTTGTGTATCAGCTGGAGAAAAATATTACCCCAAATTAATCCCTAAATTAAAATGGACTAGCTTTTTTAGGAGTTTCCTGTATGATTTTAACGATCTTAGGCCATTTGGCATGGCATAACAGATCACGGTAAAGCTGTTGCTGTAACAGATGCACATACACATCCTCACTAAAACCGGGCTATTAGCTATTCACTCGAAACTATCATAGTAATTTACAAAAGTTTGCTGATCCAGGATTGGCGAATGAGTTACAACATGAACTGATCGCTCGGACAATCAGTAGACCGACAATCAGTAGACCGACAATCAGTAGAGTAGACAATCAGTAGAGTAGACCGATCAATCACTCCACGGTCATTATTGGAAAATTGCGTTTTGTAACATAAACACTGTTTAAAATACAGATCGAGATTGAAATGAACGGTTCGCATTGAATGATTAATATTTTTTTAGTCAAACACTCGCTTAATTACCTCACAACCTTCGTTCGAAAATTACTATTCAGTACTTGATAAATAATAAAATAACGCATTACCATTTATTTTATTCTAAAATAGCCTAGACGGTATTTTGAATTGTTTATACCACAATTTAATGGCAAGATTTTGTGTAAGTAAAGACGAAAATATTATTGGTTTTTAGTATTTAAGTGTTTTGGAGTATACTGTACAATATTTAAAGAGTTTGTTTAAAACCTTTAGTTTAGGTCTAATCAACACTTAAGTTGGCAGAGTAGTTCTTTTTAAATTATTTTATCTTCGTTTAATCCCAAGAAGGCATGAAAAGGACGAAATTAGAAATTTCACAAAAAAAAGTTAATTTAGCAATGGAAATAAAATTTTAAAAAGGAATTTTTTTCTTCACTGTATAGTCTAGAAAAAATGCTAAAAAAGGATATCAGAAAGAAAAAAAAGTAGAATATTATAAATTGTAAATATTATAAATTGAGCTATTGAGGGTCCAGCTAGATTGAAGCAAGTATTATTAGATGAAGCTAAATCAAACAAATATAATTACAAACATAATCAAAAGACCGAATGAATACAAGAGCTACCGCTAATGAGATTTGTATCCAATATTGAGTGGAAATTCTTTCTGAAACTCTCAATAAGGTAGGTTTTTTTGCATCTTTAGGAACTATTTGAGATCTAACAATTTGTATTTAAATTAATACTTGATATCGCAGTAGGCTATACTTCTTACATCATTTTGTTGACTTAATAATACAGCATTTGTAATCGAATCAATAGTTAACTACAGTTGTTTTTTATTCATCAATACTAAAACCTCCAACATTGGTGATGATTTAACGCATTTTTAAAATTCGTCAAGTACAACGAGTAAAATTTTTCGTAGCAAAAACTGTTTAGTCCTCAATTTACTAATAATCTAAAATGTCTTTAATCGATCATCCACACATTTACATAAATAATATTGTATTTTGTTTTGGATATGATTTGATTTGATTTGATACGTAACATTTTTACGGCAAAGTGCATAATTGTCATGGTCGGAAGACGTCGACTGGCGATATCTCATTTATTTACTCAGCAAGGGGGTGTATCCTTTTTTTAGGGTGTAAATTTTTCAGTTAGGGTTTCCCTAAGTATATTTTTATCCAGCTTTAGGTAAGTCAATTATACATACAGGGTGATTCACGACGAAGTGCAGAAATTTCGGGAGCTGATTCTACACATGACAATAAACAAAAAAGGCCATATAAACATAGGTCCTAAAATCCTTCGTTTAGCCGCTACACGCAATTTTGTTTGTTACACGTAATAATTTTTATCTCCGTATTGATGGATTTACTTCATATTTGGCATGGACTTTTATCACAATAAAGGTAGTTTCTAGAAAAATAATTATTATTTTCCGATGTCTATTTTCAAAATGGCGGCAACTTTAAAATTTTAAACTCAAATTTCTCAAAAACGGCAAATTTTGTCAAAATTTTATTTCAGACAAAAAAGTTGACAAATTAAATTATCTAAAAAATGATACCAAGTTTATAAAGATCTGACAACAAATAACGGAGTTATGGAGATTTTTCTATTAAAATAACCTAAATTTGCATTAATTGTAATGCAAAATCTATGTATTTTTGCAGAAAAATCAAAATAACTCCGTTATTTGTTGTTAGATCTTTACAAACTTGGTATCATTGTTTAGAAAATTTATTTGTCAACTTTTTTGACTGAAATAAAATTTTGACAAAATTTGCCGTTTTTGAGAAATTTGAGTTTACAATTTTAAAGTGGCCGTCATTTTGAAAATAGACATCGGAAAATAATAATTATTTTTCTGGAAATTACCTTTATTGTGATAAAGGTCCATGCCAAATATGAAGTAAATCCATCAATTCATTACGGAGATAAAAATTATTACATGTAAAAAACAAAATGGCGGCTAGTGGCTAAAATAAGGATTTTAGGACCTATGTTTATACGGCCTTTTTTGTTTATTTTCATGTGTAGAATCTGCTCCCGAAATTCCTGCACTTCGTCGTGAATCACCCTGTATTTGTTTCGTCGTAACCATTAAGCTAATATAGATAATAATTTAAATGAAAATAACCAACTAAATGAAATAATGTAATTTTAAAACAAACCTTACAAAATCCAGACTGTTATGTATATAAACTTTTTAAGAAGTGTCAATTTGTTCAATTAGTAAAAAGATTTAAAACGCCTGTTGCTTGTTATACGTTGTGTTAGATGCTGTATTACACGTTGTGCTTGCGTAGGAGAATTGCAATTGACGGTCCCATTTCTTGTTTTGCGTCATTTACTGCGGAGACGCGTCGCCTGTGGCAGGCCCTCAACTCTACCAACATGATTATTCTCAAGCCTGGGCTTTTGTTTAAATGACAGTCCCTAAAATTACTATCTCTTGTGATTAATTGTTGAATTTTTACAAAGTCTAGTTTTCATTATTAAAAACATTGCCTAAATGGACATTTTCTTATAAATAAAAATTAACCACGAGTAAAAACAATTAATGGGATGTTCTAAATTTTTTTTACTCACAGAAGTTAATCTCTAGAGAAAATAACTTACGGTTACTTGATGATATTCATAAATTCGTCTAAAATCATGTTTGTCCACTTGTCATACAAATTAAAAAGTAATTAACAAATTACCTCTTAATACAAGACTATAGTATATATGATTAAATAAATTTAATTTATCATTTTTGTGGTCATTTTTAATATTAGGCCTAATAGAATCTGTTATGTTATAAAACATCACAAGAGCTTCACGTTAAACTATGGCATTTAAATTGTAGGTAGCCTAAACATATTTTTATAATGTACTGAAGTATTTTATTTCCACTCGAGTAATTTCAAGGGATTTACGACGCCAAGCTATATGAGAAGTCCCATTAAATCTGTCGAATAAACAGCACTTGGGCTTACCTGACCATAAAATATTGAGTACTGCGAAATAACTTTATCCACCTGTTTGCTACAAGCCTACTAACTTCATCCGTTTAGTTTAGTTAGATATTTAACGAGATCTATTTAAAAGACATTGTTAAGGTGACTTGGTAAAAATAAACTCAACAAATATCCAACAATTTTCAAACAAATTTACTATTATTATTAACATGTTTCCTATTAAAGCAATTTATGTTATGGAAAACGTCGATTTCTTGTTCAACAGTGGAGCCTAAACTAAAACCTGTAATATATTACGAGACAACACCGAATTATTTCAGTCTTATATACTCGAAGGAAAACAAAATGAAACTTTGCGTTAGTAGACCATTAAAAATTAATAACGCAACAGAGCAAACTTTGGGCGATTTCCTTGAGTAATTACCGTTAAAATTGAGACAGGCCGCATAATGAAGTCAGTCAATATTGGTTCAGGCTCCGCTCTGCCCATCCGTAGGGACACTCGCACTTGCGTATTTACTCTCATATTTTATACTTGGATTTCTGTAGATTTAGAGTTTATTAGTTATTATAATTTATTATTTTCATTTTACGACACTTTCCTCGGTACTCTGAACCTAATAGTTTTAGAGCAGTTTCATCCTCGTCTTCTTTGGATATAATGAATTGTAAGAAACATGGCGTTCTTTAAAATTTGTCAACCCAAGATGAACAATGTTTAGAAAAAGATTTATACAAAACATTAGCCAACTTAGATTCAAAGTTAATTTACAGTCTGATTTACATGACTGAAACTTGATAACAACTGTTGAATATTTTGACAATTTTCTTGTGCCTTTAATGTTATATGAAAAATGAAAACAGGGTTAAGAGATTATAACTTAATAGTTCTCTTCTTAAGCCGCCTAAGTTTTGTGTTCTAAGTAACATCTAATCTACTACAAGCTACTTCCTTTTTAGTGAACCTTTTTCCAATATTGACAATCAGTTGAGAGTTTAATATCAAACTATAGAATAAAGCTGTAATATTCTATAAAAAAGTTGATGAATACAAAACCCTAACTAATTAAATAGTTTTTCAATAAAAGAACAGTTTATTTATAATCCAAGCCAACATCTAAACAAACAAAAAATATACCAATGAAAAACGTCATAACTCTAAATAACATTTACATATTAAAAGATTCTTTAAAAAACAGACTTTGTCATTGAATTTTCAAAGTGTACAGCAATGCTCCATTTTAAATTAAAGACGCCGCCCAAGGCTTGTGTGAGGAGAGTCGAGTCCAGCCTTTTGTTTTAACGACTATCTCCACAACTGCAGTGTTTTGCTTTGATTTATTCTTCTTTTACAATAAAAACTTTGAAAATACTAAAGAAATTTTAATATTAAAAAGCAAGATATCAAGTTGAAAGAGGTAACTCTTTACATCAAACATATAAGGTACAACTTCCCTTGTGTGAATGAAAGTATATTAATTTGTCTTAATGTCTATGATTTATTAATAGATGAGTATTGTTAGTAATTTCCTATTACTTCGTACATCTCCAACTCTAATGGCCAAACACATAAGTTTTGAAAAAGAGCCGTGAGGTGACGAACGAGGCGGAGTTGAGGTGAAGAAATGGCCGGGGATTGAAACTCCACTTTTGAGACATAAAGATCAATACATTTTTTTTATTTATTTGAGTGAACCAAATTGTTGTTGTGCTTTACACATCCTGAGGGATTTTTGGTAGTAAAAAGAGTTAGTAAGCATGTAGTGAAATTTCTATAGTTCATTTTAAGAGTATAGAAACACATATTATCATTCGCGTATAACAATAAACACTTATGGAGTCTAAAAACATTACATTATTATTAAATTTTTAACCATGAACATTTGTAAAAACTATTTATGGTTACCGTATCACTTAAATGAAAAAGTTGTAGCTATAAAAGTGTGGCCACACTTAAGACCTCATACATAACTCATGACTCTTCGCTGGCGAGCACTGTATTCATGACAACCTATGCATACGAAATTGTCTTGCTCTTTGAAAACATTCTGTGCGGTTAATATATTTTTTCGTATATCGGATCTTCATGTAGCAAATGGAAGACTCTTTAAATGGTCATTCCGGCAATTTCATGGGTTTACAGTTTTGTTTAATTCATATATTTTTAGAATAAGTGATTGTTCTTAGTTTAAAAGACACCTTCAATCACCTTCTAAAGACATAACTTACATTTCACACGTAGTTTTGACGTAACACACATAACGTATATATGAATAATATAATTAAGACATGACTTGCTTAATCTTGAAAATTAATTATGATTTATCTATCAACAGTGTAATTAAAAAAATCCTGTAATTTAATAGGTACTAAACACTTCCAAAAGAAAGTAATAAGTTTTAAAACATCCAATAAATAATTTTTTTCTAATTATGACTCTTAAGGCAGAATTTTAATATAGATTAATATTTTGTGCATTCATTATCTTCATTTTTTTTTTGCAAAACATTTTACAAACCAACATTATACTTTACGTGACTTCAAACATATTTTAATACGACAGTTGTCATGAAAGTTAACAATATTGGAATGGGGGGGAGTTATTGAACCATCCTTCATGGGAACCCTCGTAATCACTGAAATCCAAGGTAGCGCCTAACTAATGAATGCATCTCAGTCTATATTAAGTGCGTAAGAAAAATGAACAAGGATGAGGGGACTTTCTGGTGGTTACGACTGCTCATTCATATACACTTCATTTCATTATTAATATTTTATTTTTTACTACACTACCTACCTTATATCTTATATAAAGTCTACACTACCTTATATCCTAACTTTTTAGAATCTTATTCAATCATTAAGTAATGTATCTTTTTAAAAATTACAGAAATTTATTTAGTACATTAATATTCCAATAAAAGTGTTTCTTAGATAAGTACATTGAACAAACTTCTAATTTCTAATCGTTGAATTACAGATGATGTAATACCTTATATCCGTTGATTACTTAAGTGGGCCTATAAATCTAAGTTTTAGCGATGTAAGAAGTCTATTCTGTAAATAATGAAATAGTGCAGTAACATTTTATTAAGCCCATTTATGCCCAAATTGTTTCTTGTTAATTGGGTGCAGTGGCTTAGTGCTGCGCTCTTGTAGCGAACTCGCATACCAAGGGCCTACAGTCTTTCCCGCTAGAGGCAAGCACCATTAAAATCCCAAATTCTCATGTCTAGGCTGCCGGTCGTGATAGCTCAGATGGCTAAGGCGTAGGCATCCTTGGCCAGGATGTGTGCGCCGGCGCGGGTTCGAATCCGCTCACGACCAAACCCTGACCTGGTGGTGCAACTCTTAAAGGGTTAGCCGATCTGTGGCAAAGTTGGTGGGAGGGCCCACGTTAAATAAACGGTGGCAGGCTTTCGTGGAAGTTGACGGGATTGTTTGATTCTTTGAGAGTTGCACCTTGGTCAACACTGATTTTGCTACTTTTTACTTCTGTTTACTGTGTGTGTGCCACTACGGCCTTTAAATATGAAAGATGATTATATTTTCATTCCAAAATGCCAATTTTAATCATGAAAAACCTAAAATTCCATGGACTGTCATAAATTAAAATACAGCGTTGACAAATGTCGACAGTGGGCACAAATGGGTTAGACTAGAACGATACAAAATTTAACTATAGGTATTATTTCTATAGGTAGAAAATTTAGAAAAATGTGTCACTTAACAATTAATAATTCTGTAATTGTTTTCTATGGAAACAAGTTCACTTTTGGCTGATTCATCAAAACAAATAGCAGGATTCGAATTTGGAAGGTACTGCTAAAGTTTAGAGGAAACAGCCACAGGACACAACCTTGGGCTGAGTTGATAATCCTGAAGTTTTTAATCGGAGTTTAGGTGTGGGGCTACTGAAGCTGCTGGGTTAGTTGGAAGCTTTACTGACAGTTCTGCTTAGTGTTTCAGACTTGGTGGAACCTCTCTGCAGGTCACGCTATGAGAGGTCTGCAAACACTTCATCGGACTTTCTGAAAAGCTTCCTAATGCTTTTACTTCCAGGCTACACCTATATTCTTAGCTTCAGAATTATCAGCTTTGACTTAAGGTTGTGTCATGAAACAACCAACAATTTTACCAAACCACCATGTTTTTGTAGGAGACGTGGTCTCTGTCAGGATCCGGGCACCAGCGCGCATGACAGGCACCTGCACCGGCCCCCGTGCTCGTGCAGGGACTGAATATTGCAATTATACAAGCCCAGCATGGTGGGGGACAAAGTACAGGCACTGTGGGGGGGGGGAGTAAGAACATTGTGCTTAATCCGTTCTTAGGTTTTACTCTAACGAGCTCTATCCAATGACACAAAAGTCATTAAAATTGGTTGAAAACTGGAAAGTTCCTTTAAAAACAAAATAATAAAAATAATAAACGGGTAGCGTATTAAATATGTATAGATTCCCCGATTGCATTTTGATGGATTACCCGATAGATTTTTGTGGTAGTTAGTTTTAATGAAGCGTATTCTCTGGATAGGATAACTTAAGATTGAACTCAATCTGGTTCAACAATAAATTAAAGAATAAATTTTTTACGGAAGAAAATTTTATTGTTTTTAATTATTATGTTTAAATAATGGTTTTTAGAATAGAGTATGAGAAAATAGAAGAGAGTATATTGTTTTATCTACACAATATCCAAATTAGGTTATATTTTGTTTTGTATTCTGTATTACGAAATATATTTATAGCTTAAAATTCGCGCACTGGTCGAAATTCGAAGAAAATCTCACTTGATCTGGTAATAATTAGTTTTAAAATATTTTACAACTGATAAATTTGTTCTTAACAGCCCCTCTCCCATAAAATAAACATTGAAATTTGAAAGTCTGTAGGGCGTAGCCCTTTGATTTGGTCGGAATTTTGATAGGATTCTGCTTATCTTCAAGACACATTGCTAAATATTCACAAATATTGTACCAAAATTATCACAAAACTGGATAAAAACTGCACGAATATGATAACGAAGAATCGTATGGTGATGGATGACTATTTTGTAAATTTCATCCCCTGCCTATTAGAGAAACGTTGATAAGGGAATATAGGAGTTGTGTGACTAGTTTTAAATTGAGATTCACATATACACATAATATATTCAGATTCACATATGATAAATAATATTTATTAGACGGTTTTGTGCCATATATTTAAGTGTACTCTGTAAGTAAACAGGAAAAATGTGTAATCCAATAGTTTCTTAGTTTTTTGTTACGGAAATAAGCTAAAACTTACACTCAACGGCCCTCAAGGATTAATTATTTAAACTTTACACAAAGTTTCTTTATTAAGAACTGAAATGCAGAATGCAGACATGCAATCCATTATGGATATTAAGTTAACAGGGAGAATTCCTGTCAGAAGGCATTCGACGCAATGTTTAACTATCGTACAGCCAATTCAGAAGCTTTTAGAGTATTACTTCGAATTATCTGACGGTTTTATTTTTTTAATGACATACATGATCTTTTTCTGCTGATAAATAATTCTGTTAAAATTTAAACCTAATTTTAAGGATATATTCGGGGCTAACCAAATAGTACATACCCAACTTTTCTTCATATTTATAATTTGATAATAGTTTTTATTGGTTACACATACGTTCTTTCTTTACTCTCATTAGGCGTTCATATTGGGTATCTTGAACTTCATCTGACCACAAGAATGCTTTGGATTAAGCCCTTCCCATCAACTGTCATGATGGAAACTTCCGTCTTGTTGGACATCATGAAAACAAGTCTCAATATCCATATAGGATCTACTTGTGGTTAGGGCAGGTGCATTTACTCAGATCTAAACATAATGTACATCGGATGTGGTCCCCTGTCAGTAGGAGGATTCAAGAAAGAAGCTAATTTGTCTTTTGTTTAACTATCAACCATTTTTTATTCATTCGGTGTTTAAGATTTTAAATAATAAAATCCACTTATTTTACCCTCGTTATTTTTACTTCTTCTAATGGT
Source organism: Neoaliturus tenellus (assembly GCA_030545055.2). NCBI lineage: Eukaryota > Metazoa > Arthropoda > Insecta > Hemiptera > Cicadellidae > Neoaliturus > Neoaliturus tenellus. The sequence continues at coordinate 71,588,862 of CM061532.1, read as the reverse complement.
CAAGTATCATACAAAATTTAAATCCACAGCAATTGTGTATAGTGTAAATTATGATATTGTTGAACTATAGGGGTAGTGTAAACATCACAGCCAATCTCCCTGATTAGCTATTATATGGTCCATAACAGCTACCTATACATACAAACCCAGGTATAACATTGTTTGCTATTGCAGCAGTATAATAGTAGGCAACAACAGCTAGATTATAACGATAAAATTAGGCGTTGTATACAGCATAACATGAAACAAATAATGTAATATTGTTACATAAAAAAATGTCATGCACGATTTTTAGTTAGGCTACAATGTGATTGTTTATAATAAAATATATTATTTATCCATTGAACTTAATATATTAATAACTTAGGTTGTTATAAATTTTACTATCCTACTAGATATAATTTTAATTGTTGAAGGGTTTATTACCTAACTACTAAATGATTAGATTACAACAATTATACAGGTATAATTATACCCAACTAACGAAACTATTTCAGTATTTTCTGACTGGGAAGGTGGCGACGTAATGTAATTTCGCTACTTGGAGGTAACGAATTGTTGAGTAGATGCGATATTCCTTAGTGGGGATTAAATTCCGTACTAATGAATACTAGTTCATTTATAAAAACCATCCTCATAACTAGACCAATTCGTATATATGAGGTTGAAATTGTGGTTCGGACTGTAAACTGTAGGTCCCTAGATACCATTGGTTGTTGGGTTAATTAACAGTCCTGCCTAAGGAGAATGTCGGCCTTAGTCAGTAGCAAGACAACAAGATCGCGCCACAATCATCCTACACTCATCTCTCATTCATATTCAGATTAAAATACCCACTACGTAAGGTCCCTGTCTCAAGATAGTAATTTAGTGATTTATTTAAATTTCTCCTATTCAAAATGTGTTGTAGTGGTATACTAGTTTTACTTTAACAGTTTATTCATATTTAGTCCAATTAGATTCATCCTCATGTTAATCTTACGGACTAATGGACTTAGACGCTGCCCAATGCCCTTTAGAATTTACCAGTAAATATCTAAAATCTAATTCCTTATTGAAAAATTACGAAATTAGACTTGTTTGTTACACCTCAAACGTTAAAATTGTCCAGAAACAAGGGAGGAGTTAAGTCAACAAAACAGACTTCACGTATTACATGCAAGAGTTTGTGGTAATTTAATCGTTGAGTAGATTCGACTGTTAATCAAAGTTACATCAAGAGGTGCATTTCCTGGATAGGCCAGACCCTTATTCCGCAGGGAGTCTCATGTCTATCCATAGTGGCTTGTAGGCCAATAACATTAAAAATAAACACATAGTTTTTTCTCATGTTCAGTAATGACTTCCAAATAAACGTTTTCTAGAACTTTGTTTATACAAAAAATAGTATCAAAACATACTTCACTTTGACAATTATTACAAATTTTTTATGACATATGTAATACATTTATGTGATTAAAATGTGAAATTTTCATTATGAGTTAATTATTTAATTAAGTGTCGAACTCAATTTAAAGGTACAGTTATTATCTTTATAGACGAATAAATAGCATATTATTTTGTTTTTCACTAATTCAGACAAGACATAAATATTAAATGTTTGTTCCAATACAATATCGGTTTGTTCAAGGAAAGATATTGAAAATTGTAAATATCATTTTGCTTTATAACGCCCTATTATAAACAAAAGAAAAACTGGTTAATTACATGAAAAGGAATATCCTTCGCGTCTATCATTGAACTTTAGTCGTAGAAATTTACTCGTAGTGATTTATTTAACTAAACTTTGATCACACCAAACATTTTATCGAAATAGTAAAGATAAAAAGGAATATTGCTTGGTGATTCTTACGAGAGTTGGACAAACTAGTATACGTGTTGCTCGAAATCGAGCAATTTATTAAAACACAGTACAAATGTTATTTTAGCACTAAATCAGTGACATCCGACCAATCCAATAATGCGAATATCTTTTATCGCCAATAACTACACGTATTTACAGCTGATTATAACCGATGTTTCAAATGCTTTAATCAGTCCCCAATGTTATTTAAATGGGAAATTTTTAGATTTCAATGTTGGATAGCGCCTTTATTTTCAGTCCGATTCTCATCAATTTTTGGCGGAAACAACTACAGACCAAGCCTTATCCAACGACACCAAAAACTTGAAAAACGGTTGAAAATTGTAGGAGGAGTTCTCAAGACAAAAAAAAAACCCCTTAGCGTATTAAATAAGTATAGATTATACACAAGTTTTTTTTTGGAAATGAGAAATTTCTAAAGTAAATATTCTTTTTCTTCCGAATTATGTTGTTTTTGTATAATAGTTTTCCAATATTTTACTGAAAAAGATACGGTCTTTTGGTTAAGAAAACAATATTCAAACAGTACAATTAACAATTCAACAAACAAGATAACCGAAGGGAACTGAAATATTTATAAACCACGCCATTGATTGGAGTGCGTTATATTTGTGGAGTTTGTGTTTGTGCAATTAGCCTTATATAAGTTATTTTTTTGTGTTTTTTTATAATGATTTTCTTATTATATTTTTATTAAGACCCTTTGTTTAAATACATTGATAAGTCGCATTTCCCTTTTATGTGTGATCTAAACAAAACCTGCAATACCCCGAATTTCATCGCATTAAAAAAAATAATGATTTATTATCTTGTTTTGGAAGTTCCATGAATTTGAAATATTTTATATAATACTGTATAAGCTTAGTTTAAAACTCGTTCACATTAATACAAAATCTCAATTTTTCTTAATCTATGCCTAGAAAACGTTAAAAACATTTTTATATAAATTTTAACTCTACTTTGTCAACTTAATAAATTTAATAATAATAGCACCAGCACGTGAACGATTTCCTACACAATAACAGATTTTAAGAATTACAATCATAGTTAAGAAAGTACGGAATGGTTCATAAATCAGTTTTGTTATTTCGTACTAACGATAATACTTTATTTACAGATAAATCATATTTTCATATTTAGCCGTTCCAACAGATTTCTTGCAATCTTTTAGTAAGATTTGCTTATGGATAATTTATTAATGCTTCACCCTCTGAAAGTAGATGTGTAATTAGCCAGATACGAAAGGTACAATTAATTCAAAGGTTTGTGAATTATTTATCCTTCTCTGAGATTAAACAGGAATTGAAAAGCCGCCGGGCTAGTGATTGAAAAGCTATTTATATAGAGCCGCGATTACTGACTGGTCCAGGCAAATTACGGCTTTGCTTAATGACCCATGAAAATGCACACGGCAACAGCTTTTACTACGGCTCCACAATTGAATGTTTACCCTTTATTTTGAACTAAGTCTAATCTCAGTATTACAAAGGTGATGCAACTTTTTTATAATTTGTTGATTAAATGAGTGTATATGCAAATTATAGAATAACAATTTTTTATGGCTGTAGACTAATTAACAAAAATCACATTTAACTAAAAAGATTAACTTAAACAATGTAAAACAGTTGTAAAAACAAACAATCTAGTATTTTGAATTTTTACTTATCTTACATGGTTATGGAGAAAATTCTAAAATATATTTTCAATGTTATTTTTATGGGAAATTGAAAACAACCCTTATCTTGCTGATTTCTTAACATAGCTTGATAAAATGGTTTTTACATTCACTAGGAAGGCTCACACCCATAGTGTTTATGAAAGAAATAAAAAAAATAACTAACTTTATAAAGTTTTGTATGTACCGTACGTTTACTAGGTAGGGTTTACCTTATACTTGCTTACAAAACCCATATGACGGCAAACCTACATATTCACCTCGTGATGTTTATGAGAAAATAAAACAAATGCTGAAATTCCAATGGAAATTAGATGCTTAAGCTGGTTTACTGCGACGGGGTGTTTGGATTTTCCCCGTTTTCAGTTATTTTAAGCTTAGGCCTACATATAAAATACAAATTTAAAGGTTTACACTAAACAATTAAATAATAAAAAATGTAAATACTATAAAATACCCCCGTCGCAGCAGACCTGCGTACTCAGCGAATTTACAATGCAATTTTGGTATATTTTCTATTTCCCCATAAAATCTATGGGGATGAGAGTATGTAGGTTTGCCGCCATATGGTTTTGTTGGTAAATATAAGTTAAACCCTACCTTGTGAATGTACATACCAAATTTTATCAGGTTATGGTGTTATTTTTATTTTCCCCATAAATCCCATAGGAGTGAGTACGTAGGTTTGCCGCCATATGGGTTTTCTAAGCAAATATAAGTTAAACGCTTCCAAATGAATGTACTTACCAAATTTTATCAAGATATGTCAATAAATAAGCAAGATAGAAGGTTTTCTTGATTTCCCATAAGAATAACATGGAAAACATAGTTTTTGAATTTTCTCCATAACCATTTAAGCTAGGTAAAAAATTCAAAATACTAGATTGTTTGTTTTTTTCAGCTTTTTAAAATGGTTTCAGTTAAAATTGTTGAATTTTATAAATAAAAGTAAAAAAAGCCAAAAACCCATTTTTTACCCTTTTGAAACCCCATAAAACCCCGTTCCCATGGTCCGATCATTCTGGTTCGCGAACTCAACCTAGTAGATGCTGGCTTACACCCCTGTACCAAATTTCATCAAAATCGGAGGTTCCGTTCAAAAGTTATCGTGTTCACGGACATATATATATATATATATATATATATATATATATATATATATATATATATATATATATATATATATACATATATATCAATTTGAACGAACGGTGTTTTTGGCTTCTAGAGACCTCAAAACGAAAAAGTATCATGGTCCCGGGCTAAGGTCTTACCATGACTACTACCGTAATAGCGTATTCCCTATAGGGAAATTCGCTAAAATGAGACCGAAAATATATCAATTTTTACCTTTTGAAAGCCGATGGATCTCGATTAACATGTAGTAAGATTTCTTCTCATAAAAATTACAATTTATTAAAAATAAGACCTTTTTTACCGAACTCCGATTTATTGAAAAACAAAAAAATACCAAAAGTTAATCACAATTTAACATGTAGCTGGATTGGGAAGGAATTGTCGTCTATTTTCTTACAACATATTCATGGCAGCAAACCTTCACCCACATTCCCATGGTGTATATGGGGAAAATAAAATAAAAATACCAAATTCCATTGAAAATTCGCTGAGTACGCAGGTCTGCTGTGAATGGGGTATTTATGTATAGTGTTCTTAATAGTAAAAATGAAATATTTTTAGTTAGCTACATTTGAAAACTCAAGTGTTTCCTAAATTCCTAAGTTTCCTAAGTAATTATTTGTAGTTTTGTATTTAATAGTTTTATCTGTATTAAAATTTCAAAAAATTTACTTAACAGTTGACTGCATTTAATATAATATGTTTTTTATTTACAATTTGTATTTAGTTGTCATTTAAATATATTAATTTTAAATGACTGTCCTATTTTTGTACTTTATTTTTATAAGGTTTAAACTAACATCTGACTAACAATAACTATCGAAAATAATTATAATTGAAATGAAATAAGTTTTCTAATTCCAGATACATAAAAATAAAATATTTCATTGCACAATGGGAAGACGGATCGGATTATATTTTCCAGTAAATATGCTTGCAGACTACTCTAAAGCCTGTAACAAGTATGAAATCCAATTCCAAGTCTGAGTTCAAAGTTAATTTTTATCTTTTTTCCTAGCAATGTTAGTCTAGAGCGCTGTCTGATCGATTATTTTATCTAATAATTCAGATAAGAGTGTTTCCAACAAGGTTCATTCGCAGTTGTATAGAATAAATATCTATAATAACTAATTCATAAAATTTAAGTCATACAATCATTAGAAACGTACCAACTGTATTGCACCCAGCCTGCTTCTTTGGGAATAATTAATAATGTTAAAACGGCCTTAAATGGAATTAAGTTGGCACTCCGACAACCGGACGCAGACTGGTGAAGGAGTGATAGGAGATCAGGGCTGCCATATCTGCACACTAAATCATTGTGTTCCACTACCAACATGACAGAGCTAAATAATCGTATTCTGTATATACGATTCGCTTGTAGTTGTGTACTTGTTAGTGACTTTATAGTTTATTGTAGTATTTCACATTAAATAATTTATTAATAAAGTTTATAAATCGTGGAAGTTTTTTTTATCAAAACTTCTTTCGGGATGTCTAAAACAAAGACTAGTTTGAACAAATTATAAGGATTATCTCGCTTTGGTTTTAAATTCAATACATCGGTTATTTTTATTGGTTGGTCTAAACTGTGATAATGCGCATATTCTTAAGTAAATGGTAGTGTATTAAAATTTGTTGGCACACTGAACTTAATTAAGTAGAGAATATTAAAATTTATATTTATTTACAATCATAGCTGCATATTTATAGATTATTTTTTAACATATTTTACAAACCACTTTAATAATTAGAAAAGTGTTTATTAAAACTTCCCTGTTTATTAAAACTTCTGTCACAGGCGGGTGTCCTTATGAGAAAGCTTTAAAGCATTAGTATTTTATTGTTCCACTATATCATCCAAAACTTAAATAGGTTGTTCTATTGTTCTGAACAGACAAACGATCAGTTCAGATACAATTTGTAGGAATAGACAAGTCTCGAAGTTTCTAGAATTTTTTAAGAAATTTTAAATTTTGTTCAATTTTTTTCGAGATTTTTCAAGACGGGATATATTTTGTGAATAACGCCAAAAACAGTAAGTCTGTCTACAGCTTTTTTATAGTTTTATAAAAACCCAAATAATGATAGTAAAAATTAAAAAAAGATTTTTAAATACATTTTTGTAAGATCAAAGCCCTTTTAACTAATGTGTTAAAAAAATAACATCCATTTGAATGGAAAAATAGTATTTTTTACTAATTGACACGAAAATGATTAGAGATACAGAATAAATTCAAATTGAAAGTTGATAGAAATCAAAAGACCTTTAAAATTGAATTTTACTTAGCATATGTTGTTATTTGAAATTTTAGAGTTGTGACCAAATACAAATTTCAAAAAATTATTTTTTTTAAATAATTTATTACATGTGACATATCGTGGTAAAGCTGAGTTAGTAAAGGTACTTCCACACCGAACGCGCAGCGCTGCGCCGCGCAAAACATGTGCGCGCCGAGCGGCGCACTTGGTGTGGACGGCGAACCGCGCAGCTTCGCGCATTCGCGAACATCCGCGAACACGATCCGACTGATGGCGGTATTTTGACGAACATCTTTGAAGTTTGTTCGCCCTTGCGCGCCCAGTGTGGACGGGCATTTGCTCAGTTGTTGCTGCGCGTCGTTTCGGCTCGAACCGTCACTATCTGTGTTTGATCAAAATGGCTTTTGAATGGAGTCGTGAGTGCATCGAGACTCTGGTGAATGCATATCGAGTTCGAAGTGAGTTATCGGACCCGAAAGATAATAATTACCATATTAAAAATAAAAAAGTGACACCTGGCGTGAAATTGCCAGTGAGGTGGGTTGTGATCCTGGAGAGGCGAAATCAAAAATGTTATCCCTGCTCTCATCCTTCTGGCGAGAAAAGGCAAAGGAAAAGAAGACACAAAATATGCGGCAAAAATTTTCGAACTGCCCACCAATAGGGAGTTCATTGAGCATGCATTCCCCTCCATACGATTCCCGACGTCTCAGTATGGGTGTCACCCAATGACGACATGGTTTTCTAATTCTTTTTAACAGATCATTATAAATAACAATAAAAACCGAAGCATCAGCTGTTGCGCTTCCATTTTCTACATCGGTGTGATTGTGTATCCCGCGCAACACGGATCACAGCCGTGCAACTACGAACATGGCGCTCTGTTCCGCGCAGCTTCGCGCAGTTTCGTGCAGCGCAATATGCTTTGCGCAGCGCGGCACAGAGCGGCGCAGCACGGCGCGGGCGCTCGGTGTGGAAGTACCTTAAGGATTGCAAATTATGAATCAGAGTGATTCCAGACGCATTGGTTTCGGAAATACAGGCTATACCATAACAAATGACATTTTTCAAAGAAACTGTTGCCATTGAAGATATTTAACTTATGTTTTCACCAAAATGTTTTTTTTACAGGACCTCAAAAATGATGCACAACATCGCATATTTTATTTTTGAAAAATACTGAGATTCAAACATATGACCCTATATTTTTTAATACAATGTATCTTTTTTATACTTTTAAAAACATTTTAAAAATATTATTAAGTATTTTAAAAATATTATTTAAAATATTTTTAACATATAGTTAAAAATATTTTTACGATATTCCTTGGGGTAGATTTAGTAGTAAATAATGTTGTTTGAAGATTATACGACTAAGCGTTTGTCTGTAGTCCCTTCAGGGCACCTTTCGAGATTCATCCCGTATAATGAAACGCTGTGAATAACCTGTGCTACCTCTAGTTGTACCTATGTGGACTACCGAAAGTGGCTTTAACAGCTATGCTGTTTTAAGCATATAGGGATTGCCAGTCTGTGGTTTGACTTGGTCGCTGGTGGATATGCAGAAACGTAACGCCTGAAGTACCGGAGACGCAACATGGAGACGGCAGGCGAATCACGTCGCAGTCCCGGCAGGCGCTGGCTGCCTAGTCGCGTCATGTCAGTCTTCTAATCAAGGGTGGAATTGCTTGCCCATTAAAACAATACAGTATAACAGTTTAATAATATAATAAGCTATAAATTTATTAAGTGAATAAAGGATAAGAATCCCAATTTTTCCGGCATAACATTATAACAATAAAATGTTTGTAATAATATAATTTGGTCTAGAAAAAAAAAGAAAAAAACAGTAAGGTAAAAAACACCTTTTTTACAGTTCGTTTGAGACTTCTACTGCTACTGGATCGATTCGCATGCAGTTTGTACCTACATGAACCTTTCCGGTCCTATATTAGCAGGTTTTATTTGTATTTTAAAATATTGTCATTAAATTGGTCGAAAATGAAAACACCCTTTTTTGAAAATTTTACATGGGGAAAAAGTCAACTTTTTCAATATCTTGGATAGTTTGTCTGAGTCTTACACTGGCCCAATTTACATACAGTTTGTCCCAAATAAAAGCTAAACTTTTCTATATTACCAAGTTTTATTAACTTTTATGTTATCTTACTTCCTCAAATTGAAAAAAAATCGAAATTTCAAACCTTTGCAATCAATACCAAAAATTAATGTAAGCAATGTTCTTTAGGCCGGGTATTACACTATCATAATTCTACGATATGTATATATATACATAAGGTCTATATATATAATATATATATTATGTATATATGTATATATGCATATATGTATATATGTATTCTCAATTTCACTTTTTAAGAAATGTTCAGATTTTCATGATAAAATGAATGAAACAAACCTTTTGTTTGGTCTTATTATTTTATAGTTTGAAGATTACAAATGGTAGATAGTTTGTAAAATTAATTAAAAAAAGGTGTTTTCTGTAGCAGTATTTATATGATCATAGACATATTATATAGGTGAACTATTATAATATTTTACCCATAACACTGTAATATTTTTTATGATAATAGATATATGGCATAGAACTATGATAGTGTAATACTAGCCTGTCAGGATTTCAATCAGCTGATTGTATCACACACGAAGTATTTTGACCAAAAACTGTAGAAGAGCAATCGCTCAAGAAGAATTTGGTTTATTATGGGCCAGTACCTAAAAATGTACATGATTACAACTATTATTTCAATGAAAAGAAAAAAGTTGGTATTACACTATTTAAAGTGTACAATATTATAGTTAGTGTAACAAAAGTTTTGATTGTTTACTACTGTACTTTTAGTTACCGTACTTAATTACGTAAATCAGTTGATCAATTGAAAGGAAATTACAATTTTTTCCCTGAAATATAATTTGATAAATTGCAAAAATATTGGGAGGATTTTTTAAATTTAGTAGGTGTATCACGTTTATGAATTACAGTTAAATTAGTATTTATAGATAAGGATACTCGTGGTTGATGTAAAAAAAATGAAAAGAATTTGTACGCCCACAATAATAGTAGTTTTCATCATTGAGGGCTAAAGTAGATCTTTTTGGTGTACAATCGTGTTTTAAAAAATCTGGGCAGCCAAGTTATTATCATTTTTTCTCCACGTTTTTATCATAATGCGGAATTAGACTTTTGGTCGTTATAAATATGAACTATAAAGTATTTTCAAGTTTATATTTACAAAGTAAGTAATATGCAGTGTTTACATTTCTGTTATTTACAAACAATGCTCTTTGTACCATTTGAATTTCAAAACTCTGTACCTCAAATTAATAAATGAATAATAATATACTTAGCAAACAGCTGACTGAATGTATGTGTATTATGTACATGTACATACACATATATGCATATGTACATACAGACCTACATATACATAGACGTAGACATATACAAGTACATAATATATATATATATATATATATATAAAATCATGTACAAATAGATGTACATAAACATATAGATGCATATCATGTACATTTTCTTGTATATGTATATGTACATTACATAAACGTATATGTACACACATATGTTTGTACATATTTTTACATGTTACTATACATACATAGATGTACAAACATATATTTATGTATGGTAACATACTAATATATATATATATAAAATTAAAAAAAACAAATATATATATATATATATATATATATATATATATACAAGTGTTTGTCAGGTCAGGCCCGACATGCGACAACGTCATGCGACATGAAAAACGGTGGGCTGGACTGCCCCACCATGCGTGCGGAAAGCATTAAAATATAGTAGTACTATACTTAATTTCTTGTTTCGGTAGAGTGTACTTGATTTCTATTTGATTATAACTCCAGTTCAATTTTCTGCCCTATTCTCACCATGTGTCAGAGCAAAGTTTTACTGTGAAGTAAATCAGATATCTATATATTAATAGGCAAGCATGTTTCATTTCCCCATTTTTTTCTCAGCTTGTGCGCGTCATGGAAGATATCGACGAATACCGTTAGACAGGTGGTGTAATGTAGATGAGCAGAACCCCATTTTAATTCAGATCGGCCCTGAGGGCTCCGCCCTAAAAGCTTTCAAAGTTACAATGTTAATCTTAGGGGAGGAGAATAATTGATTAAACCAATAGAAAACCTATTTAAAATACTAGCAAACCAGGAAGAACTTATGTTACAGTAATGAACATTTTAATTTAATAGACTCAAGATGAACTGAGTTTTTGGTTGAATTACAACCAGGGGGCAATTCCTAGTATATATATAATATAGATAATATGTTTTAGTATAGTATACACTTTATACTTACTACGAGTAAGTGTGTTACATAAAAACAGTTAGCCAACTCCTCAGGGTAATAAAACTTAAATGGATTTTACTCAACGCCAAAACCGATATAGATATCTTAATAAGTTAATATTCTCTTCACCTACCAGGATAAGAGGTGGCTTTATAAAGGAAACTTAACACAAAAGATCTTTATACTTAAACAACTTCTTCAATAAGGTTTAGAAAGTCTCAAACTTCAAGCTACTTTGCATGGGAAAGTTTCATAACCAGCTATTATTAATTATGTAAACCATAGTGAACAGTGAATTACGAATTAATTGATTCAATGTTATTGTACAAATGAATAGTACATAATGGTAGCTTTTTAGCAAATATTTTAGTAAATAAATTTATAAAATAATATATAATAGTATTTTATTTAATAACTTTGTATAAATTCATTTATACTTCATGCCATAAATTTAATATAAGTAATTGTTGAATAGTTAAAAATATTTTTGTTCAAGCCTAGATAAATTGTTTATAACTTAAAATTGTTTTATCATTCTGCACAAAATTTACCTGTTTTCTGTTCTCCCAATAGTATACAAAAGGACAAAAAAAATTAGCTTTTTGTTTTTGGACCTGAAAAATCAGCTGTGATATTTTTTTTTAAGTCCTAGGACTAAAAAGTCAGCTGTTTGCTAAGTAAATTATTAATGTTTATAGTAGTTTTCATCACTAGGAGCAAAAATGACTCTTTTTAGTGCGCAAAAAACGATTATTTAGTTTTTAAAAACGATTAACCACTAAAAAGACACTTTTGCTCCGAGTGATGAACAGCGTTTTTTATTATTATGCAAAATTACACTTTTAATTGTTAAAAATATTATCTATAAATTTTTATTTTTTAGATTATATTTACAAAGTAAGTAGGCCTAATATACAGTGTTTACATTTCTGTTATTTACAAACAATGCTTTAATAAAATGTTTGAATTTCACTATTATGCACAGAAAACTAATAAATAAAACTTAGCATATAGGTGACTTTTCAGTCCTAGGACATAAAAAGTATTCAAGCTGATTTTTCTGTCCTAGGACGGTAAAAGAAACAGTTTTGGTTCTATTGAGGAAACAAAAAACAGGTTGATTTCGTGCTGAATGATAAAAATTAGTTTTTAAATGCAGAAAAGTGGAATTAAATTAAATTACGTATATACATATATATATAACGTAAATATATATATTATTTGTTAAATTACGTTATAAAAATCATTGTTTGTAAAGGACAGAAATGTAAAGATTGTATATTACTTACTTATATATATGTATATGACCTCAAAAATACAACTTTTTAGTTAACATTTTAAACAATTAAAAATCAAATTCCGCGTTGTTAATAAAAAACTGAGTAAAAGTATCTTTTTGGTGTTTAATGGTTTTTAAAAATGCACTCAAAAGAGTCACTTTTGCTCCTAGTGATGAAAACTACTACATTAACATTGGTTGTTCGTTAATAATTTGAGCTGTTAATTAAATTATTATAATATTAATGTTGTTATTCTAAGCCTAAATGATTAAAACATCGATGTTTTTCTTTGAGAGAATATTTGCCTTTTTTTTCTTGTTTGCCACAGTAAAATACTCTTTGAAACCGATCTTTAAAGTATAAGATTATTTCTGTAAAGCAACCTTAAAAAATGTTAGAGGATTTTTCTTCCTCAAACAAAAATGTTTTGATCTTAAAAGACAAATTACTTGTACCTTAAGTCTCTTTTTGGGATTAAAAATGTATTCCGTTATCTTTTAGAACATAAATATTACAAGATCATTATATATTGTCCAAACACTTTGACTATATCACCCTTTGAATTATTCTGTCATTGACACCCTTGTCTTAGATAGTTAATTAGTGAAGCTAATTAAGTGTGCGATAATTACACCTGTAATTACCCAAACACTCGCCTTTGGCTTTATTTACCATTAATGAGCATATATATTATGTACATGTACATATTATGTATTTGATAATTAATTGTGTGTTCCAATACAATTTTTTCATCTGATATGTACATTTTTAATAGGTTGTAAAGTTTTTTTATAATGTGTTTTGGTTGAATATTCTCCAGTCAAAATTAATGTTAGTTAATTAATTTTGGAGTTGGCACTACAAACAGGTTATTGCAGGGTAGTTGGTAATATTTTTGTAAAAAAGAAAACAAAAATCATGTGTTTTAAATATGTTTTATATATACACCTTGCAATATATATATTATGTCTTTACCACACAAATAACACCATTTTAAGTTTGTATTTGATGCTTAGAATGCTTCACAAGTACAGGATACTTTACTTTAACATTTTCATTTTGGCCACAACTTCCAGGTTTTCAGCTGATTCTCAACTTTCTGGAAATTACTAATGAAACTTATGGGTCATTTGTAACATTATTATTTTAGGATTGGTTTGATTTATATCTGTAAGTGTAAGTTTGTTATTAACTTTATTTCTGCAGTAAAACGAGTGCAGTTGATAATTAAATTTCTAAATACAATAGTGTATTTTTTTATTTGGAAGAGCTTGGTGTACTGCTAAACAATACACAAATAATTTTATAAATAAATTCACCTAGCCTCTTAGAGTTTTCAGGACTAGTCTGAAATTTTCAATGCAGTAATGTCTTTTGAAATAGGAGTTTTACAGGTTATTTATTTAACTGATGCACTAAAGTTACTTGGGGGCACAACTATTTTTTTCTTGTTTAATTGCATTTTATTTTCACCCTGAACGAGAGGTTGGATTATTTCAATGCTTTATTTTGACTCACTATAATATTTTTCACAGACTTCGCAGGTAACTGGGGATAGTAATTTTGCATAACAAATAACTCTCCTTTTTCTGACAGATGTGAATCATTACAGTACAAAGGATTGAAAAAGTTAACCTTTATATGTTGCCCAGCATGCATTGCAAGGCCAACCAGAGGTGTTTTTTACATTTCGGGTGAGTTCGTTCGCTACGCTCACTTGCCGCAAATCCATAATATCCTTTAGTTTTCGATAATCAATCATACCTCAATACTTTAAATGAGAACAGGTGTTTATAAAAATAATATTCCTAAATGTAATCTATGTTAAAATTAAAAAATGTTGCTACCATAAGAATAACATGGTAACTTTGAAGACGTGTGGAGTGGAGCCAACGAGGTTAAACTACATAGAGTAATAAACACATGTTAATTTTTTGCTCACTGTTGATTTGCGCCATTTTATCCTTGATTTCCGCCGTTTCCTTGGTAACCATCCCACACTTTACCCTCGTTTCCTTGGTTTCCAGTTTTAGATATTCTGATTGGTTGCTACAAGCTTCAAAACTCTCAGATTATACTTTTAAAACATCTGATTATTTGTTGTTTGTTTTTTGATTGATTGTCTGTGAGCAGGTTCTTGGAGTTGGTTACCATAGAAAAGACGGATAGGTATGGGTAAAGTGGCTGATACCAGATAGGAAACTGTAAACAAAGGACTGATTACCAAGGAAACAGCGGGAATCGTGGGTGAAATGGCGCCAATCGACAGTAAAAATGTGAATATAACATATGAAAGATTTACACATAACTTCAAGATATTATGGAACTCACTTGTAACGCAAAATATTTTAATGATAACTAAATATTTTTAAAATTCCTTCTCGGTAGCTGAGTGGTTATAATACTCCCCTTTGAATCCAAAAGGTTACGGGCTCAATCCTGAGAAAAGTTTGTATCTTTTTTAAGGGTTTGATTCCAGGATAGTTGCCATTTGTCAATGGACTATTAATAATTGATACCTTTTTACATCTGGTCGATGTTAGTTAGTAAAAAGACCAGGGTTTTTACTATCCCCCGTCAAAACACTTTAAATTCCTTTGGCGTAGAAACACACAAAATAAAAAATACAACAGCCATTGGAAATTTGCTAAGTACCCAGGTCTGCTGCGATAGAGGTATTTCTTTTAATTAAAAATGGGTTGAATCAAAGCCAACTACACACCAGGCCGGAGTGCTCAGAGAGATGACGTCACAGCAGTGGTGTTCCAGCTGATCCGTGTTGCCCAAAACGGGTAATTTTCACAAATTTTCGGGGATTTAAGCACAAGTTGGGTAAATATTAGTTTATTTCTGGGGATTTTTAGTTAATTATTAGGGGAATTGCAGTGTGACATTTTAACAAGAGTGGTGGGGAGCATTCCGGCCTGGTGTGTAGTTGGCCTTGGTTAAATGCCAGGTTATGTGAAGCGTTGTTTGGTTGATGTTCACATGGGTCCTGTGACAGACGCTTTTGCCACCCATGCTTCCATGCTTTTTAGTTTAGTTTAGCATTGCAAGGTTCGGTATAGTTGAGCAGAGCGAGCGAAGCGAGCGAAGCTCCTATACTACACTCTGGCTTTTTATTTACAAGTACTCCTCCTGAACTGCTAGAGTGATCCTCACGAAATTTTGCTCGGTCATAGTAACCATCTATGGGAAGGTATAAATCTGAAATGGTCCAAATCGGACATAAGGGTTCTGCCCTACGGCCCTTTAAAGTTACCATGTTATTTGAATAGGAGAAATATTTGATTTTGTTTGTTTACTGTGTGTTGATTATACAGCTGTTATGAGGATCAAATTTAACTGCAGTCTGTTACTATCAGCTGTTTGTGAATACAGTAGTTTTATGTGAAATTGTTGTTTTGTTTATTTTAGTGGTTTGTTTACCTTTGTACGTGAGTCCCAGGACAACTTTAAAACTGGTTTATACTAGTTGCGAAGTTGACATTGGGTACAGCAAACGAAGTTGTCATAACACTGTGGTAAGTCTTTTGGCTGTCCACTATGACAATTTCCCTTCCTCCAAACCCCATTCATGTTCAAGACAGCGGGGGGTTAATGCGAACCGCATGGAATCCCTAGCTGGAATATATGTAGACGGCAGGGGGTGAGTAGAAATGCTATGGGCATGAAAACCCCTAGCTGGAACATATGTTCAAGACAGCAGGGGGAGAGGGAGTGCGACGGGCATAGAAACCCCTAGCTGGAACATGAGTGGACAGTCTGTCCCGTGCCTCACCCTTTCTCTTCCTTCAATATCCCATCCTTCCGGGGGCCTGCGCAAAATGCCCATTTTGAGGCAGACGTGCTCAACGGTTCGGCCGGGGTCTCCTTATCCACCAATAACAACAACAACTTTGTACGTGAATGAAATGCCACGTTTACGGAGAGGAGATGCAAATCTTGGACGACGCACCATTTAATATCTTGTAAACATATACAACAACCTAAATCTGGCGACGAGTGTGTGCAGCGAATGAGCCGACCAAAAAGGTGAGTGAGCGCAGCGAACGAACTAAATTGACGGCGAGTGAGCGTAGCGAACGAGGTGACCCAATTGGTGAGTGAGCGCAGCGAACGAGCTAAACCCTGATGGCGAGTGAGCGTAGCGAACGAGCTCACTTGAATTACCTATCAAACATTTGCTATTATTGATTAAAAAATAGTCGCTCCGCTCAATATTGCAAGCAGACAACTGCATTGTATACCTAGTTATTTATTGCTCTGAGGGCGCGACCCCATAGTAATAATGATTTTGTCATAACAAACTAAAATTAATTAATTTAGTTTTTAAACATATTAGTTTTTGATATATTTTATTAAATACTTTTTCAATATCCACTTTTTTTATTTCACCGTTTTCTTGCCTCTCTTAGAGGCAACACTCTGTTGCAGAACATTCTTTACAGATTGTTTTTGAAAAACCACAAAAATTCATGTTGTTTGTTTATTTTCACATATGATTTTAGAATCTTATTGAGTAAATTTGAAAGAGATGAATGAAAATTTACAGTACAACTTCTTATTTAATGGCATAAAACAAACAAATCCACAGTGTAAATATTCTTTTGCTTGATCTTTTTAGTTTGTCAACTGTTTGCCTTCAACAAACAAATTCCAGAGTAAATTGTTAAGTCGGTATTTATTATCTTACTCTTGTTTGTTTGAACTTCTAGGCAAAATGTACAGGAGGTTAGATTCACACATTGAAAATACTGGAAGAAGTGATCCACCTTTAATTTACCAAAATAACATCATAAGAAAATAATAGGAAATGACCTAAACAATCCTTTTTTATTCTGAATGTAAGATGTTTAAAAATCGTAATTTATAATCTTTTAACTATATTAAATGCTCAAATGTGTATCAGTTCTAAGTGTAATCAACTAACTGGATGTTTATAATGTTCCTATGATACATTTGTTAATGTTAGCGTGGATTTTCTCCCATGTAATAAACACATACAGTATGTTTAAAATTTGAAATTGTACCATATCAATTCATGACTACTTCTCATGGACCTAAATCCTGCAAAGGACCTTATTTCAGGCTATGGATGAGAGACTATGGTGCTGCTGCTGCTGCCTCAGGAGCAGGTCTAAAAGGAGTTATTGCGGGTGGCATCTCTGGTGCTATAGAGCTCTGCATCACTTACCCGGCAGAATATGTTAAAACACAACTGCAGTTGGATGAAAAAGGGGGATCTAAACGTTACTCAGGAATCATAGACTGTGTTAAGAAGACTGTTCAATGCCATGGGTTCTTCGGTCTTTACAGGGGAATTAGCGTTTTACTGTATGGCTCTATTCCCAAGTCTGCTGTCAGATTCGGAGCGTTTGAAACTCTGAAGAACCATGCAGTTGATGAGCGGGGTAACCTCTCTCCGCACATGAGGGTCTTGTGTGGCTTTGGTGCAGGAATATGTGAAGCTGTGTTTGTCGTCACTCCTATGGAAACTATAAAAGTCAAGTTCATAAACGATCAGCGTTCAGAAAAACTTCGATTCAAAGGCTTCTTTCATGGAGTGGGCCTTATCTTGAAAGAACAAGGGTTCCGCGGAGTGTACCAAGGTGTCACGGCCACCATCATGAAGCAAGGGAGCAACCAAGCCATTGAGGTCTTCGTGGTGGAGACATGCAAGGATAAATACAGAGGAGGTGACCCAACGAAGCCTGTGCCGAAAATAATTATTGGTGCTTTCGGATCCATGGCAGGTGCAGCTTCAGTTTTTGGGAACCATCCTATCGATGTCGTTAAAACAAGGATGCAGGGTCTCGAAGCGACCAAGTACAGTGGCACTTGGGACTGCTTTGTGAAGATATGGAAGAACGAAGGTCCTGCTGCATTTTATAAAGGAACTGTTCCTCGTTTGTCCAGAGTATGTCTTGATGTTGCTATCACTTTCATGATGTATGATTCAGTCATGGATCTTTTGAACATAGTCTGGCCTTGAGGAGTCTGTCAGTTTTAGTATTTAGTTTAAGATAGATTGTTTTTCATAGAACGTAATGTTTGTTTGATATATTACAAGCCTATTAGGCCTACATTCATTAATAGAGGAAGATATACTATTAAGTTTTGTTAATGATTATTGTCATTTTAATTCATTCTGGTGTTATGAAGCCGTAAATTTTGTTAAGTATCATTGACTGCACTGTCTCAAACTAAGCAGATGTACTACTCAAGACGCTTGACGTGGTGCTATATGCAGTGCGGTTTGGCGGTGGAATCCTAATTCACCAATAGAGACTACAGTGAAGTACAAGGCTTCACTAAGGCTTTCACTAATACAAGGCTAGTTGAAAGTTAGGTCAAAACATTTGAATTAAACGGCCCCTCCGAAGATTGCAGTCAATGAAAGAAATAGTTTATTTAGTGAAATCCTAAAATTGTGATGTGGAATTGGTTAAGTGACCAGCATTAGTTTATTAGTGACAAAAAATGTAGATTTTAGCGAATTTCCCTATAGGGAATACGCTATTACAGTAGTAGCCATGGTAAGACCGGGACCATGTTACTTTTTCATTTTGAGGTCCCCAGAGGCCAAAAATACCGTTCGTTCATTTTCATATATATGTATATATATATATATATATATATATATATATATATATATATATATATATATATATATATGTACAGTGGTACGGACCAGTATGTGTCCGTGGTACTGATAACTTTTGAAGGGGACCTCCGATTTTGATGAAATTTGGTATGAAGGTGTAAGACCAGGTCTATTTTCATGAGTTCGCAAACCAGCAAGATCGGGTTTTGGGAACGGGGTTTTATGGGGTTTCAAAGGGGTCAAAAATGGGTTTTTGGCATTTTTGGACCTTAATTTTTAAAATTCAACAATTTTAACTGAAAACATTTAAAAGAGCTTAAAAACCAAACAATTTGGAATTTTGAATTTTTAACATGGCTTAACAGGTTACGGAGAAAATGCAAAAATAGGTCTTCCATGTTATTCTTATGGGGAATTAACAAAACCCTGTATCTCACTTATTTATTGGAATAACTTGATAAAATTTGGTATGTACATTTACTAGGTAGGGTTTAACTGATATTTGCTTACAACACCCATATGGGGGCAATCCTTCATACTCACCCCCATGGGGTTTATGGAAAAAATTTTAAAGTGTCGAATATTTATACAATTTGATATTTACCTTACCTAACTATTACATTTTATAACAAAACTAACATTTTCTAACAACATACCATGGCAGCAAACCTACATACTCATTCCTATGGTGTTATCCTATGGGGAAAATACAAAATCTCATGATCCTTTGGAAATTCGCTGAGTACGCAGGTCTGCTGCGACGGGGGGTATTAATAACATATTTGGGAAATTAGTGCAATGCTAAATAGAAGAAATGTGTAAGAATAAATTATTAACTAAAATATCTATAAGAAACATCTCAGTAAATAACTAACAGTACACCAATAATTGACCCATAACTGAGCCATTGGTCAATAGTGAGTATTTCATTGTAATGGTGACTTAAGTTTATGGGGACTGTACCCATAAGCAAGACAACACCAAAGCATATCTCTAGTAAGCCTGTTCACTGGTATATTAATCATGACAGATGAATCAGCTGTTCTTTGTCAGTAACAAAGCTACAAAACATAAGATCTATCAGCTGTACCTGTATATACAGCCATTTACTGGCTGGGTGGCTGGATCAGTGGTTATAAAGAGTTCACCTTTAAATCCGAAGGTTGCTGGTTCGATCCCGAGAATAAAATTTTGTAACGCTTAATGGTTTAAAACGATTATTGATGGTTCAAAATTGCCCAGCTTGTTCATTGTGCTAGCAACTAAAAATCTTTGCAAATGAATTAAATGTTCTTTGTTAGTAATGAAGCTACTGGCTGTAAATTACCCTGGCAGTAAATTACCAAATCTGTAATTTACCATTAATCTCCCCTGTCTTAGTGGTCTATTTTGTGGAAAAAAAGAAAAGTTATTGCACTATTATATTACCGGACGCAGTAAAAATAGTTTTATCCATATCACACTCACCCTTCATTCATAACTTAAGTTATTCACCTTAAATATAACCAGATTGCATGGATGTCTCAAATTTAGTATCATTGTTTATAGCCTAATTTATAATCCAAATCTATACTTATTTCATACTGGTAAGCTAAAGGTTTTATTGTGATCGGCACTCTACCTACAATTTTTCAAATGGATTTTCAAGTTTTTGTTGTCAGGACTTATTGGTCTGTAGTTTTTTCGTCAAAAACTAACGAGAATCAGACTTCAAATTAAGGTGCTATCCATCAATGAAAAGTGAAATTTTCCCAACAACATAACAATATAATTGGCAAACCCTAGATGCTCAATGCGGATGGCGATATTTGGATCGTGATCCTGGATCACAATACAGATTGAGTGTGTCATGGATCACACATCAATATTTGACTTTACACGCTCAATCGGTATCGTGATACAGGATCACAATCCAAAAATCGCGATCAGTATTGAGTGTGTAAGGTCCACCATTGGGATGATCATGTTAACATTTTCAAATTCAAAATTAAAATTTCTTTACTGTCACATAACATTTTACAAGGTGTAGCACAGCTACAAAAAATGGTGAGATAGTCAAATCATAAAATAAACTAGGGGTTTCACGCGGGCAGCAGCCCCTAAAAATCAAAATGGTGATGTCTCCAAAAATAAGTTTCTATTCATCACTTCCTGCACAATTAATTACTGTATTTGTTCTCAAGCTGTAGTGTGAATTTACACATTTGCATTTTCTAGTAAAATATTACCCAATCCTAACAAAACTTTTAGGCGGTATCAAATCTGTAATTTACCAATAATCTCCCCTGTATTAAAATATAGTGGTCTATTTTGTGGAAAAAAGAAAAGTTATTGCACTATTGTATTACCAGACACAGTAAAAATAGTTTTTTCCTTAAACATGTTCATAATCATTTTGTAACTCAAGCAAATAAAATAGTTCAATAAAACTGTACACTCCTTCACCCTGGAAACCTGTGCCCCCCATTCCAACACACTTTCCGTGTGCCCCATGCCTCCCCATGCTCCCGTTCAACTCTCGTGACCCATGTTACCCCCTATACCCCCAAGGCCCAAGTACCCCCCATGCCCCCGTACCCCCAAGACTCCCATGCCCCTGTACCTCATTCTTCTGCGCCCATATGCCCGCAGATCTTCCCCGTGGCCCCCTTGCCCTTTATGTTCCTCATTAGTTCCCTGTGCCCCCCTATGCCCAACCGCCTTCAGTGCCACCGACGTCTCTATAGTGTCCCTTGTGCCCAATGCCCATGACCCATTTTGCTGTGCTACTATGCCCATTAATCCTCCCCATGCCCCCTATGTCCCACATGCTTCCACCTTGGCTTCCATGCCCTCCTTACCCCAGTGCCACCGACACCCCTTGTGCCCCCTATTACCCCGCACCCATGGTACTCCAGTGCCCATCACATGCCCATCGTCCTTCCCTTTGTTCTTTATGTTTATGTCCCCTATACCTCCCCCGTGTCCCCCATGCCCATCTATTGAATTGCCCATTGATGAATTACACTTTTGTTTTACAAGCTTTGTAATCATCATCTTCATTCTCTTTTAACCTCCAATCACTTTGTCATTTTGTTTGACATTTCTTCGGTGTCTTCATCACTTGGTGGTTTTTATTTTACCTTCGTGACTTCCAATTTTGAATCAATGGCCCAATAATTATACACAAAATATATTTGTAACTACTACACTGGGCTAAACATGAGTGTGCGTATGTTCATGGTTCCGAGCGCAGCCGACAACAACTTCTCTCCAAACAACAGAAGCGTCTTTCTGTCTTCATGCAGCATCGCTACCTCGGCGGCCGACTCTATCATGACATGCACGACATGATAACCAATTTGAATTTAACATTTTCTGCCATATTTGATTTAAAATCTTATACTCAAATATATAAATATGTTTGTAATGGGGCAGGGCCGCCACTAGTGAGTTGGGGGCCTGGGGCAAAATGTGTACAATGGGGGCACCTGTCACTAGTGATGTGGGCCGGCAATATTCCCAATGGAAGGGAACTTATAAAATGGGAATATTGCCGGGAATATTTCCTTGGCCGGGGAAGATTGCCAAAAGTGGGAATTTATAAAATCGTTTTACTTTTGACAATTTCACACTGATTCAAATTTTAAGAACCTAAAAAGTAAGCTAATTTTGAGATATTATTCACTTACAGTCAATATCAATGCTCCTATTAAATAATAACCATTATAAACAAGTGGGAATTTACGGAAAACACTGGGAATTTATGAAAAAAAACCGACATTTAATATTTCAAAAGATGACAGATTGTCAAAATATTCTTTATTACATGGCCAATGCATTGTCAACATATAATTGACAAACTATTTTAGTATTAAATGAAACTAAATGAATTGCCAAAGAAAAATATTTAAAATCCAATAACAGTTTCTTAATTCTTTAGATTTTTAGGTTCTTAAGCTTCAAGGCTCTTATTTTATATAAAATCTCTTCTTATATTTAAACATTTTCGACATGGTCTATTATGGTTCATTTGGGCTGTACACTTTGCCAGAACATCCTTGACTGTTATTCTTATCTCTTTCCATATTTCTAAAAAATAACTGAAATGAAAACATAATTGTAATTGAAACACTGCTTACTGTACACTATTAAGCTATAAAGATGGGAGGAAGGTATTAGGAGTTTGGGCTTCTGCCATTGTAAGCAGTGTTGCCAATGTGGGTTTATGAAAATTCAGTCGGGCCTGTAAGACAAGAGTTTCGGTAAGTGTTTTAAATTGCTAACAATGTAATTTTTTCATGTTTTTCAATATACCGTATTATGATATTTTTTTATTTTTAAACTGAGTTCATGTTTTATTTAACCACAAAATTTGAAAATTATGTCAATGTTTTAAAATACTGTGTTGTTAAATCATAAATTCCCAAAATATTTTTTATAATTATTTCTTTAAACATTAAATGGGTGGAATTTTTTCATCTTTATAATGCATAATACCTATTTAACAATATCATTTAGTGCTATCTTACTTTCAAATCATACATTCCCGGGAATTTATGAATTTTGGGAATATTGCCGGTAATATTCCCAGGGAATATTTCCCTGATTATTAATTCCCGGGAATTTTACATCACTACCTGTCACGTTTTAATGTTAAAAAAATGCAGTCAGTTTTGAAATTTGGAACCCTGCAAAATAATTATCTTATATGATAAAAATCATTTGTAGACCTACTAATTGAGTTTGGCACACATGGAAGCTTTAAATTCTACATGCACATATGGCATGTTCTGTTAGTTTAAAAACAAACTTATCCAACATTAAACTAGGAATACGCTCCGATGTCCGTCCCGTACGAGAATTTTTACTCACTTTTTAAGCTATTAGGTGACGCTTTTCATGATTCTTTTTTTTAGGGAGAGGTGATAAAAATGCATTACGCACACAGGTAGCAAGCCTGTAGTGTGGGGCTCCCCTAAAAAACGGGTTTACCCACTAAAAAACCTCCTCTACTCTTTAGGATTCTAACCTGGAATTGTTTATCACATTACGTCAGGCTAGGCCTAAATTTGGCTAACGCCGGTGGGTATCACTCCTTATCCAGCCACTCAATCAAGGGCTCTGGGCCATTTCGCGGTCCAGATCGGGTTTCTTTTCCAGGAGGATGCCCCGGACGAACTGTGATAAACATCCCAG
This sequence comes from Neoaliturus tenellus, assembly GCA_030545055.2. NCBI lineage: Eukaryota > Metazoa > Arthropoda > Insecta > Hemiptera > Cicadellidae > Neoaliturus > Neoaliturus tenellus. The sequence goes on along the minus strand of CM061532.1, from coordinate 71,564,499 downwards.
TTGCCCTCATCCTCCAAGATCTTTTGGCAGACCGAGTCCACCGAAAATGCACCAAAAATTTGTGTGGCCTTCAGGCGGGACCCTTCCCAACGGGGGCAGCGGAAGAATGTGTGTTCCGCATCGTCGGGAACGCCCGGGCAATAAATGCAGTCCGGTGAACCGGTCTTGCCCATCCGGTTCAGGTACGACCGAAAATAGCCGTGAATTGTCAAGAATTGGCCGCCATTCCACCCATGGTTGGACGTGCTCGATAAGTCGAGCAGTCCATCGTCCTCGGGTGTCGTGCTCCCAGCTGTGTTGCCACTGCTCGAAGGTTCGGGAGCGCTCTTCTGTTCTTGCCGTGTCCTTGCCAATCTCGCCTTGTCTCTGATAAATTGCCTTCCTCTCTCCTGCCAAGAGCTTGACAGGGATAACTCCGGCGACCACCAGGACGGCAGGCTCGGACTGTCCGGTAGGTGGAACACACCCCGAGCGCAGCTCGACGTTGAACTCGTTCGAGTCGCAACCTGTACTACTGTTTATCGAGAGCGTCTGCCCACACCTCTGCTCCATAAAGAAGCACGAACTGAACTGCGGACATCAACAGACGTCTTCTGCTGAATCGTGGAACCCCGACATTGGCCATCAGCCTACTAAGGTAAGTGACTACCTTAGCGGCCTTGTCCGCCGTACGGAATATCTGATCCCTCCAGCTTAACTTGGTGTCCACCATAATCCCGAAGTACTTAGCAGCACGAGTTGATGTGACCACCTCCCTTCCCACTCGGAACAGAACGACGGTGTCTATCCTCTTCTTCGTAAGGATCACCATTTCCGTCTTACGGAGAGCAAGCGAGAGATCGTGATCGGACATCCATGTGTTGACCAAACGCATGACTCGGTTCAACTTTAGTTGGGCCAGCTCAACGTTGCGTGCGACAATGAGAGCTGCGACATCATCAGCGTACCCAACCAAAGTGGTTTCCTCAGGCATCTCCGACCTCAGGAGGCTGTCATAGGCAACGTTCCAGAGATCCTGGCCGAGTATTGAATCTTGCGCGGCACCAAAAGTGACTTCCATCGTCCACGTTCTGTCCCTTGTGTCGTAAACAAGGCTTTGAGAGCGGAGATAATCCTCGATGAGTCGCAACAGATATGCATTAACGCGAAAGGTGTTGCGAAGCGCATCCAACATATCGACCCACCTCGCCGAGTTAAAGGCATTCTTGACATAAGCGTAACAAGAAGCACTACTCAGCGAGGGAAATGGTTGTGGCTCTCGGCTCTCTTCACAGCTCTCCATGGACTTTGGTGATATCAAATCAAATCAAATCAAATTATCTTTATTCATAAGCCAGTATTTACAATACATTGAATAGTGTCAAAATTTCTTATATTATACATAGGAAGAGCCATATCACTAAATAAATTTACTTTCACAATAATGTTGCAGTTAGTTTTATATAAATTTTATCAAATACATTATCACGTTACATTTTTTTAAATTCCAGAATTCCTCAAGGGAATAAAGAGATAATGTGAGTAGATACTCCTTAAGCTTTTTCTTAAATACATTAAAGTTCTTTTCAATAAATATATTCTTGGTCAAACTAAATAAAAACTTTGTACCAATGAAACTAGTTTTCATTTCAAAAACTTTAATTTATGTTGTTCAACTTGCCTGTTATTTCTTAAGTTATATTTGTGAGGGATTGTATCATTGGTTAGAGGGTTTATTTTTTTGGCATATAATATTGTTTCGAAGATATACAAGTCATAGACAGTCATTATACCTAATTTATAAAAATATGGCTTCACTGATTGCTGATTTTTTATTTTGAAAATTACTCGGAGTGCTTTTTTTTTGTTGACGCAGAATCTTATCTAAGTTTTCTTTAGTGGTTCCCCCATATATTGCTATTCCATAAGACATCTGGGAATTTATCAAAGCAAAATAAATGGTCTTTAATGTCTCAGTATTGCACACCCTAGACATCTGTGGCAGGACATACAAACCTGTTGCCATTTTCCCTACTACATGGTCTACATGCTTATCCCAGTTTAAGTTTTGGTCCAATATCAACCCAAAAAATTTTGTGTGCTCCATTTGACTTAAGTTTAAACCATTTAGGTAAACATTTGGTTCTAATTTTAATCTTTGTTTTGCAGAAAATGATAAAAAATTTGATTTATTAGAATTTATTAAGAGATTTTTGCTATTTGAGAACTCATTGACTGACAAAAGATTTAAGAAAGATTTTAATTCAATTTCTTCTTGTGAATTACCTGTTACAATGATATTAGTATCATCAGCATAGAGGCACATCGAGCCACCTCCATGGACGACTTCTGGGAACCCTCTCATGTAGCAGAGAAATAAAAGGGGCCCCAAAATAGATCACTGGGGGACACAATTTTGAACTGTTTTATAATTAGAGCTAAAATTTTGAGTGTAAGTGTATTTACAGTTTGGATAGCTGAGATTTTTTTTAATTTGGACACATTGTTGCCGGCCTTTCAGATAAGAACTAAACCATTTAAGCTCTTTATTATTTATATTTAATCCAAGAAGAATATCAAGCAATTTCTCATGTGACACAGTATCAAATGCCTTTGAGAAGTCAAGGAAAATTCCAATTACTTTTTCATTTCTGTCAATCGAGTTGATAATTTTCTCAATGAAATCTATACCAGCAGTTAATGTGGACTTTCCTGGTCTAAAACCATGTTGTTGTTTGTCCAACAATTGATTTGATTCAAGATAACTCAAAAGCTGATTATATACGACTTTTTCTAAAATTTTTGAAAATACAGGCAGTAATGATATAGGTCTGTAACTGGTGGGGTCATGTATATCCCCCTTTTTATAAATCGGTATTATCTTAGCAAGTTTTAATTTAGGAGGGAAAAAAACACAAACTAAAGAGGAATTTATAACATGGGTTAATGGTTTTGAAATAAATGGGAAAGCATGTTTAACGATGGTTATTGGAATGTCATCGACTCCTGCTGAATATTTGTTCTCAAAAGACTTTACTATATTTTCAATGTCCTTATCATTAACTTCTTTAAACTTAAAGCCACTTTTTGGTTGGGATAATTTAGCAAAATTAGAATGAACAATCGTACTCTTGCGTCAATAGTTGACCATCCCTTTCTGAAGCCATACTGACGGGGGCATGAGTCCCCGGCAGCTTCCACGCCAGAGGTCAGGCGGGAACGGATCAGCTTCTCGAACAGCTTCCCAGCCGTGTCCAATGTGTAGAAAGGCCTGTGGGACGACGACAGCTCGGGATCACCTTTGCCCTTGCTGATCAGTACAAGTCTTGCGGTTTTCCATAGGGAGCCGGAAACACCCCTTCTACCAAACAGGATTTGTACATTCTCAACAACAAGTGAGCATTAATAGAAAATACTTTCTTTAAAGCCTCGCTGGGAATCCCATCCGGGTCAGGAGCCTTGTTGCTCTTTAGGGAGAGAACGGAGGTTTCCATCTCCTCGAATGTGAAGAGTGGAACGTCATCTAACCGTCCAAAGTCAACCGGCGTACATTCTAGGCCTAACCTACAAATAAATGCATACAAAGAATGATTTTAGCTAAGACCTCAAAACAAGCAAGTAACTTAATAATTATTATGCTTACAATATTAAAGGTAAATAGATTGTAGAGCGAAAAAAAAATACAATGTAAAATCCATGATTGCAAATTAATAAAAATCAAGTAATGTAAGTATTGTAGAATTACGCTTACTTAACACTTAATGCATATTTTGTTACCTGAGACATAGGCTACAATGGCACAACACATTCTAATTAGTTGTTCAATTTAAATCTTTCTCCCAAATAGATCTTAGTTGTATCCCATAAATTAGTTAATCGCATAATTCCGTACGACAGCAATTCATTCCACATCAATATGCCTATCTTTTGGTATAATTTATAACTTCAACAAGTAAACATCAGTGTTGATCTATTTAATTTAACAAAAATGGGTCTGTCAAAATATCAATTAAATTTTATTAAAAAATGTAACATAACGGCGAGTAGATATAAACAAGAAAAGGTTATGTTGTTTTCAGCATACACAGCGACAACTCAGCTCCGATGGGGGAATATAAACTGATCATAGCAACTACATCAGTCAAATCATGTAGCCTAAACTACTAAAGTTCTGTCAAAAATTCCGGAAAATAAGCTTTTTTAATACTTGAAAATAATTGCTCGATTATAGTTTATTACCTTATTTAAAATACTTAAAATCTAACCTGAGAATTTCATTGAAATCAAATTAGGAATAAAAAGCCTTTTGGGGGTCTAAAATTCGCCTAAGTGAAATTTAAATCCGATCGTATAGAATTTTATACTCTATGTTCCATAGAGTAAAAATTCAATAATTTTATTTTTTAACCTCCTCAAGACGGAATTTTTATGAACAAAAATGACTTTAAAGTCAGTTCAAAATTATGTTAGGTTGAATTTTATTTACTAATCTTGAGCTCCGATAAAAAAAAAGATAATGTTTTATGAGATTACTGTACTGTAAATAACCAACAATTTTATTCTTGTGATATTTGCCATACTAGTGCACAGTGCACTGCACATGTTGCTCGACATCGAGCCACTCATTTTGATTCCATACAGTGGTGTAGTGGTGCAGGAACGCTTGGGAACGGAGTTCCCACACTGGTTTTCAAGAACCGGGAGAATTCCAGTGCCCCATTCAGTGAAAATCCGGGAAAATAGCTAATATGTTTCGAAATACAAATATTTATTAAACAGTATAAAAATATTTCTATGCCAATAATAAAATGCAATACTTTTGTAAACACGATTTTACTCTGTATCTGTTTTCAAAGATAACCTCACTCTCGCTCAAACTTTGTATTATGCACCGACCTTTCACACCTTTCGTCTCAACCACGCGAAGCGAGCGGGGTATCGGTATCCGCGCTCTCTCTCTCTCTCTCTCTCTCCCCTCACGAGCCCCTTATTCAATACCTGACCTGGCAGGCGTTCGTGTGGAGACCTGGTTACGGCAACACTACCGATCCGGCTGATGACACACAGATTAAGGTACGGCTACACATGGCAGGAAAGGATACGGAAAGGACACGGACAAAATTCTTATGGGGTGGCTACACATATCGGGATACGGACAGGACATTTCTGAGGCGGGAGGTTGCGCGCAGCCGTCCGACACTGCTCATCCCGCCGGCCGCCACACCCACTACACAGAGGCTACCGTAAGAATTTTCTGATAGTGTCAGAATATGTCACATAGAAGGGGTGGCTACACATACCAGGACGGGATTCGACATTTTGCGAATGAATGCTCGTCTGGTGATCCATCCGACACGGCGAATGTCCTGTCCGTGTCCCGTCCTGTCATGTGTAGCCGCTTCCATTTGATAACACAGAAATTCATCAGAAACTGGAGCATTCATCAGAATTGGTCCCGTACGTTTCCTATCCGTGTCCTCCCGCTCCCGCTATGAGTAGGCGTACCTTTGGATAAGCAAAACATAAGATCACTACAGAAAAGGATGCAATTGCCGACTACTTGTAAACATGATTTTGGCAATCCCGCAATTAACTTACATTGTAATTAATTACTCTGTATTAATTCTTCTGTCTTATGGATTTAATTTATTTAGTTCTCTGCTTTTATACTAGTATAGAAAATGTAATTTTAAAATTAGGTTATGTAAGTTGCTATTTTGGGGATTAAAAATAAAAGTAGGCTTGTTAATAGATTAATTAACCTTTTCTAAAACAACCTTTCTTTTGTGAAATAATAAAGTTAGTTAAATATAAAAATATACTGGTATTTTATTTTGCTTTTCTCAAAATCATCTAAATTATTAAATAGTTTCTTGAATCCTCAGTAAATTCAGTTAGCTTAAAATGCATGGCCTAATAGGCCCTACGCAAAGCTATTGCTATCATACGCATTCATAGAAATTTTATCTTAATTTTTAGGGACTTTGACAAATACATTAAGCGTTCCCACACTGGAAAATTTGCAACTACAACACTGATTCCATACAAACATTTAGTTCTAAATCAAAGACATCTGACCAATCCAATATTGTGAGTATCGGTGATCGCCAAAAACTAAAGCTCTGTACGTTAACAGATATTTAAAAATGCTAAAAAGAATCTAAAATTATTCTGATGGGAAAATTTCTAATTTAATTTGTGGATAGTGCCCTTGTTTTAAGTCCCGATTCTCATCAATTTTTGGCAGAAGCAACTATAGACCAAGCCCTATTCAACGACATAAAAAACTTTAAAATCGGTTGAGAATTGTAGGAGGAGTTCTCTACAAAAATTTCCCTTAGCGTATTAAATAATAAGTACCTATAGATTTACCTCTTAAAAAAGGCTGACAACTCCCCAAGCCAATAGTTTTGGGCCATCCAGTGTTTATGTTTTCTAGCAAAGTATTTTAAACTGCCCTAACTTATTACACCCTAGAAGATTTCAATTCTACAAACACATAAGTTTAGCATAAATAAAAAAGTAGCTCAGTCAATGTGGAGGAACAATAATAGAATGTGGAGAAAATTAAATTGGAATCCCTTTTAACAAAAATGCCTAACTCTGCTGTTTCATTAATTTTCTATTTTTAGCTCTATAAGTTACTATCGACCTCCTGGTTCCTATCTTATAAATATGTCTAAGTTAATCTGATCCCTATGAAACTAGGCATATGTTCTCCACTCAATCAAAGGGAACATATTGAAGAAAAGGTTTGATTGTTTGCCCTCATTTGGCAAAATTAGTAATTTTATTAAGAAACTGATTAATTTGGCTATTTTATTTTTTACCATATCTTCTGTCCCTAACCTCCAGAGGTTTTTGCAATCCCAATATGTTTCTACCGAGGCCATAACCTTACGGATTCTTCATTCTTCTTTACCATTTTATTTAAAAAAAACCTCCATTATAAATTCATCATGAAATTATTGTCGTGTAATTAGTATATAAGTTTCCATAACATTATTTAAAGTTTTTACATATAATTGTTGCAAGTTTCACTTGAGTACCGTAGGATGTTTTATAGTTATTTTTTACTGCAGGGTGTAGTAACATATTCAGTCATATTTATGCATGTCTCATTATTCCTTTGAGATTGGGGCCCTAATGCGGGGCCCCGTCATTGGGGGCCTGGGGCAAAATGGCCCCTTTGCCGCCCCTCTCCTGGTGGCGGCCCTGGTACTGGGTTGCTCTACAACTTTTATATTTGACGTTTTTCATTATTTTTGTCCGGAAAAACTATATAGTCCTAAACTAAAAGTACCCTCTGCAAAAATGAAAATGCTGTAACTTTTCATTCAACCGTAAAATAAGCATTTACTTTTCAGAAATATATACTGAACCTCTGTTCAGTATAAAGGCAATATTATAAGGACTCTTGTATTCATTGGTTATACCATTGACTAAGGATACAAAAAGTGCAGTTTGTATCCTTAGTCAATGGTTATACCATTTGTATCAAATAGCAAATATGGTGAACAATGTTGTCTCATTGAATTCGTTGAATTTACATACTAGTATGTACTTATGTAAAGTCAATGGTTGTAAGAGCTCTTTATAAAACAAACTTACAGTGCTCGACTCATATAGCAATGGCTAGGGATGGATTATAATCTGTTATAAATTATTCATATGAGAGAGTTTTTCAGTCTATAATATAAAATAAATGCCATTACTAAAGAGTATTGTCTCTTGGATAACTTTTGGTGATTAATTTAAACGATGTGCTGACACGCTGTGACTTATAAGTGTGTTGTGGAAGTTTTCGGGTAATTGCCTTGCCTTACTTAAGGTTTAAGAAATTGCCCGATTATGGTATATTTTAGTCCAACTGGGTATTTTGTGGGGATTACAACCAAATTAATGAGAGTTTTGTTTATTGAATTTTTACTCTATGGAACATAGAGTATAAAATTCTATACGATCGACTTTAAATTTCACTTAGGCAAATTTTAGACCCCCAAAAGGCTTTTTTATTCCTAATTTGATTTCAATGAAATTCTCAGGTTAGATTTTAAGTATTTTAAACAAGGTAATAAACTATAATCGAGCAATTATTTTCAAGTATTAAAAAAACTTATTTTCCGGAATTTTTGACAGAACTTTAGTAGTTTAGGCTACATGATTTGACTAATGTAGTTGCTATGATCAGTTTATATTCCCCCATCGCAGCTGAGTTGTCGCTGTGTATGCTGAAAACAACATAACCTTTTCTTGTTTATATCTGCTCGCCGTTATGTTACATTTTTATTTTATGTTACATTATGTTACATAGTGTAACAAAATATAAAATATTATATTAATATTTTATGTTACATTTTAAAATAAAATTTAATTGATATTTTGACAGACCCATTTTTGTTAAATTAAATAGATCAACACTGATGTTTACTTGTTGAAGTTATAAATTATACCAAAAGATAGGCATATTGTTGTGGAATGAATTGCTGTCGTACGGAATTATGCGATTAACTAATTTATGGGATACAACTAATATCTATTTGGGAGAAAGATTTAAATTGAACAACTAATTAGAATGTGTTGTGCCATTGTAGCCTATGTCTCAGGTAACAAAATATGCATTAATAAGTGTTAAGTAAGCGTAATTCTACAATACTTACATTACTTGATTTTTATTAATTTGCAATCATGGATTTTAAATTGTATTTTTTTTTTCGCTCTACAATCTATTTACCTTTAATATTGTAAGCATAATAATTATTAAGTTACTTGCTTGTTTTGAGGTCTTAGCTAAAATCATTCTTTGTATGCATTTATTTGTAGGTTAGGCCTAGAATGTACGCCGGTTGACTTTGGACGGTTAGATGACGTTCCACTCTTCACATTCGAGGAGATGGAAACCTCCGTTCTCTCCCTAAAGAGCAACAAGGCTCCTGACCCGGATGGGATTCCCAGCGAGGCTTTAAAGAAAGTATTTTCTATTAATGCTCACTTGTTGTTGAGAATGTACAACGCCTGTTTGGTAGAAGGGGTGTTTCCGGCTCCCTATGGAAAACCGCAAGACTTGTACTGATCAGCAAGGGCAAAGGTGATTCCGAGCTGTCGTCGTCCCACAGGCCTTTCTACACATTGGACACGGCTGGGAAGCTGTTCGAGAAGCTGATCCGTTCCCGCCTGACCTCTGGCGTGGAAGCTGCCGGGGACTCATGCCCCCGTCAGTATGGCTTCAGAAAGGGATGGTCAACTATTGACGCAAGAGTACGATTGTTCATTCTAATTTTGCTAAATTATCCCAACCAAAAAGTGGCTTTAAGTTTAAAGAAGTTAATGATAAGGACATTGAAAATATAGTAAAGTCTTTTGAGAACAAATATTCAGCAGGAGTCGATGACATTCCAATAACCATCGTTAAACATGCTTTCCCATTTATTTCAAAACCATTAACCCATGTTATAAATTCCTCTTTAGTTTGTGTTTTTTTCCCTCCTAAATTAAAACTTGCTAAGATAATACCGATTTATAAAAAGGGGGATATACATGACCCCACCAGTTACAGACCTATATCATTACTGCCTGTATTTTCAAAAATTTTAGAAAAAGTCGTATATAATCAGCTTTTGAGTTATCTTGAATCAAATCAATTGTTGGACAAACAACAACATGGTTTTAGACCAGGAAAGTCCACATTAACTGCTGGTATAGATTTCATTGAGAAAATTATCAACTCGATTGACAGAAATGAAAAAGTAATTGGAATTTTCCTTGACTTCTCAAAGGCATTTGATACTGTGTCACATGAGAAATTGCTTGATATTCTTCTTGGATTAAATATAAATAATAAAGAGCTTAAATGGTTTAGTTCTTATCTGAAAGGCCGGCAACAATGTGTCCAAATTAAAAAAAATCTCAGCTATCCAAACTGTAAATACACTTACACTCAAAATTTTAGCTCTAATTATAAAACAGTTCAAAATTGTGTCCCCCAGTGATCTATTTTGGGGCCCCTTTTATTTCTCTGCTACATGAGAGGGTTCCCAGAAGTCGTCCATGGAGGTGGCTCGATGTGCCTCTATGCTGATGATACTAATATCATTGTAACAGGTAATTCACAAGAAGAAATTGAATTAAAATCTTTCTTAAATCTTTTGTCAGTCAATGAGTTCTCAAATAGCAAAAATCTCTTAATAAATTCTAATAAATCAAATTTTTTATCATTTTCTGCAAAACAAAGATTAAAATTAGAACCAAATGTTTACCTAAATGGTTTAAACTTAAGTCAAATGGAGCACACAAAATTTTTTGGGTTGATATTGGACCAAAACTTAAACTGGGATAAGCATGTAGACCATGTAGTAGGGAAAATGGCAACAGGTTTGTATGTCCTGCCACAGATGTCTAGGGTGTGCAATACTGAGACATTAAAGACCATTTATTTTGCTTTGATAAATTCCCAGATGTCTTATGGAATAGCAATATATGGGGGAACCACTAAAGAAAACTTAGATAAGATTCTGCGTCAACAAAAAAAAGCACTCCGAGTAATTTTCAAAATAAAAAATCAGCAATCAGTGAAGCCATATTTTTATAAATTAGGTATAATGACTGTCTATGACTTGTATATCTTCGAAACAATATTATATGCCAAAAAAATAAACCCTCTAACCAATGATACAATCCCTCACAAATATAACTTAAGAAATAACAGGCAAGTTGAACAACATAAATTAAAGTTTTTGAGATGAAAACTAGTTTCATTGGTACAAAGTTTTTATTTAGTTTGCCCAAGAATATATTTATTGAAAAGAACTTTAATGTATTTAAGAAAAAGCTTAAGGAGTATCTACTCACATTATCTCTTTATTCCCTTGAGGAATTCTGGAATTTAAAAAAATGTAACGTGATAATGTATTTGATAAAATTTATATAAAACTAACTGCAACATTATTGTGAAAGTAAATTTATTTAGTGATATGGCTCTTCCTATGTATAATATAAGAAATTTTGACACTATTCAATGTATTGTAAATACTGGCTTATGAATAAAGATAATTTGATTTGATTTGATTTGATATCACCAAAGTCCATGGAGAGCTGTGAAGAGAGCCGAGAGCCACAACCATTTCCCTCGCTGAGTAGTGCTTCTTGTTACGCTTATGTCAAGAATGCCTTTAACTCGGCGAGGTGGGTCGATATGTTGGATGCGCTTCGCAACACCTTTCGCGTTAACGCATATCTGTTGCGACTCATCGAGGATTATCTCCGCTCTCAAAGCCTTATTTACGACACAAGGGACAGAACGTGGATGATGGAAGTCACTTTTGGTGCCGCGCAAGATTCAATACTCGGCCAGGATCTCTGGAACGTTGCCTATGACAGCCTCCTGAGGTCGGAGATGCCTGAGGAAACCACTTTGGTTGGGTACGCTGATGATGTCGCAGCTCTCATTGTCGCAAGCAACGTTGAGCTGGCCCAACTAAAGTTGAACCGAGTCATGCGTTTGGTCAACACATGGATGTCCGATCACGGTCTGTCGCTTGCTTTCCGTAAGACGGAAATGGTGATCCTTACGAAGAAGAGGATAGACACCGTCGTTCTGTTCCGAGTGGGAAGGGAGGTGGTCACATCAACTCGTGCTGCTAAGTACTTCGGGATTATGGTGGACACCAAGTTAAGCTGGAGGGATCAGATATTCCGTAGGGCGGACAAGGCCGCTAAGGTAGTCACTTACCTTAGTAGGCTGATGGCCAATGTCGGGGTTCCACGATTCAGCAGAAGACGTCTGTTGATGTCCGCAGTTCAGTTCGTGCTTCTTTATGGAGCAGAGGTGTGGGCAGACGCTCTCGATAAACAGTAGTACAGGTTGCGACTCGCCCGAGTTCAACGTCGAGCTGCGCTCGGGGTGTGTTCCACCTACCGGACAGTCCGAGCCTGCCGTCCTGGTGGTCGCCGGAGTTATCCCTGTCAAGCTCTTGGCAGGAGAGAGGAAGGCAATATTTATCAGAGACAAGGCGAGATTGGCAAGGACACGGCAAGAACAGAAGAGCGCTCCCGAACCTTCGAGCAGTGGCAACACAGCTGGGAGCATGACACCCGAGGACGATGGACTGCGCGAATAATCGAGCACGTCCAACCATGGGTGGAACGACGGCCAATTCTTGACAATTCACGGCTATTTTCGGTCGTACCTGAACCGGATGGGCAAGACCGGTTCACCGGACTGCATTTATTGCCCGGGCGTTCCCGACGATGCGGAACACACATTCTTCTGCTGCCCCCGTTGGGAAGGGTCCCGCCTGAAGGCCACACAAATTTTTGGTGCATTTTCGGTGGACTCGGTCTGCCAAAAGATCTTGGAGGATGAGGGCAACTGGGATGTTTATCACAGTTCGTCAGGGGCATCCTCCTGGAAAAGAAACCCGATCTGGACCGCGAAATGGCCCAGATCCCTTGATTGAGTGGCTGGATAAGGAGTGAGCCCCACCGGCGTTAGCCAAATTTAGGCGCCTAGCCTGACGTAATGTGATAAACAATTCCAGGTTAGAATCCTAAAGAGTAGAGGAGGTTTTTTAGTGGGTAAACCCGTTTCTTAGGGGAGCCCCACACTACAGGCTTTGCTACCTGTGTGCGTAATGCATTTTTATCACCTCTCCCTAAAAAAAAGAATCATGAAAAGCGTCACCTAATAACTTAAAAAGTGAGTAAAAATTCTCGTACGGGACGGACATCGGAGCGTATTCCTAGTATCTATGGTAAAACCAGAGATCTAACGGAGAAAGGGGATGGCAAACCGAGTCTCTGGCAACACTGATTCACAGCCTGCCTACAGTGCCAGTGCCTACTGCCTAGTGCCTGCCTGCCGTGTGCCGCTGTCGTCCGTCAACGTCGTCGTCAAGTCAAGTTCAACAACACCAACATATTAAAGTTAGTTTAGTTGGCGTTGGCGACTGACTTAATAAGTGACCATCAACATTAGCTAGGCCTAGCCATTCCTATTTGCTATTTGAAGATTTGAAGTTGGCCGAGGTTTAATATTTGCTTTTGAGAAGTGTTTATTTATTCATAGCGGAAACCTGAAGACTTATTTACTCGCTTCATTACATTTAAATAAGGGGTGTTTTTATTTGACCTACTAACTTCGTCTTCAATCGCTCTTTCTAGTGGTGAGTAGGCCCTAACTGTAAACTTTTGCTCCAAGCCTAGATAAGCGAGTTATTTATATTAAATGAAAAACTTGAGCAGGCATAACTGTACTTTAACTGAACTTTAAGTAAACGGGAATAGGCCTAGCAGCTTTTTATTAAGTTTTAGCCATCAAGTTGAACTATCCAGGTCCTCTGAGGCTTCATTCCATCGGGATTCAGGTTGGCATAGGCCTAGATTGTTTACTAAATTCAAAGTAGGCTAGACGTTGTCAAGACAAATGAAAATTGTTTTCTCTAGGTTTAAATCTGTATTGGTAGGCGGCTTATGTGAATGGATTGTAATGGAGCCTGCATTAAGAAAAACTTAACCCTTTTGGGTGTTCATTTTTAGACCCCCTAGGCCTAGGCCTAGTTTTTTCTAACACTAGGCCTACTGTTAACCCTAGAAAGGTATCGTACGCAAAATTGACGTATAACCGGTTTTTTTTTGTCGCCCCGCTCGTTAACGACTTCACTGAGATTCCCCTCCTTCCAGCAGTGCTCTCAGCAGTCGATTGCCGTGGTAAAGATCGTAGTGCGTTTCTTTGAGTTCTTGCTGGTCAGTTTCTTGGAACGTGTACGTCAAACTTACGTGTCAATACCTAGGTATATGAGGTATGCAAGTGTTTTGTAATATAAGTTATATGTTAACAATGTTGAAATAAAAGTGTAATTTGTGTAAATTTTGAGTTTATTGAACAATGAAGAATTATATAGACCTAATAACAAAAAGAAAAAGAAAATCAATAAGTTAAAAATACAAACATTGACTAAAAGCTGAAACTATAAATTTGTTTTTGATGTTTTTCTTATTCAAGGATTCAAGTTCCCCAGTTAAGTTATTTTATTATGTGTTAGCTGTATAATATATGACAATAAAACTTTTCCCTCTAATTATTTTCTTTTAATTGCCTTATTCTTGCCCTTGAATAAAAAAATAACAAAAAAAAAACAATAGGCCTACCTTGTAATGAATTTATATATAGGCCTATTAGGGCTATATATTATAGGCACACATAATATTAAAAAATTTGCCTACAAAAACAATGGTTTATTTTTTGCAAATTATCAATTGCCATCCCCAACATTTATAGTCAAGAAACGCCAAATTTTTATATGTATATAGGCCTATATATATTTTTTACTCAAAGGAATATATATGTATATTAGCAAACTAAACCCTAAGACATTTTAAATGAGATTGTAATAAGCAAACTTTATCCCTAGAACATTTTATTTCTTAATTATATAGCTAAAAAAAAAAATAAAACTATAAATACGTGAAATTTGCATATCGATACCTTTAGCGTCATACTGAAACACGATACCTTTCTAGGGTTAAAAAAAAATACACCACTGTTAATCAAATTTTATTTTTTAATCAAAATTTAAATGAACAATATTAAATTTTGGTGTTGTTATTGATAAGAAAACCTGCTAGAAGTATTAATAGACTGGGGTAATAAGCACCCATAAAAGAAAAATGTCAACTTTAATATTAATTTTAAATATTTGGCGAAACTTCGTAATCCGTCTCCACCGTTATTATCGATGTGGAAATTTTTATATTGCGATTGAAATTGAGCGATGAAAACAATAGAATCAATACTTACTAACTGATTGAAATCTCTTGAATCTTTCTCTGTTCCCATTGTTACTTATTGTCCTGGATGGCCATAGTTCTTATTACCCCTAGTGCATATTTTTGTAAAAGTCCCCTTAAACCTTTAGTTAACCTATATTAATTACAAGCTCATAATGCAGACAGAAAAGTAGCTTAATAACTAAGTTTTAATTTAAATACAATAAGTAAAGGACTTTAAGTATATCCTTAGAAGGTTAAAGGGAAATTTAAATTAAGTAGTCTTACTGAAAAGCATATAATGCTACATATACGCTCATATTTGAACTAGATGGAAAACAATGGTCGGGTTCACGTTCATTCACCGCATCCACCGCAACCGGGATTTAGATAGTCACGTGACAAATCCCAATGGCCACCTGATAAATCCCGGTGGATCCTGGTGACGTCATTTTGCTGCCGTCTTATGAACCCACCGGGATTTTGATTGTTGACGTTCATGTGCTTACCGCAAAAAATCCACCGCATCCCGGTTGCGGTGGATTGCGGTGGATGTAACGTGAACCCGACCATTAAGAACAAGAATAATTACAGGTGTTGAACCTAAAACACACTGTAAACCATTGTTCAACCAATTTAATATACTGTTAATTAACTTTGGCATCATTATAAATACCCGTACATCAAATTTTATTATATTTAAAAAAGAACTATTCATAATTTTTATTAAATTTGGATATCCATCGATGTAATACAAGAAATCAAAATTAATTAAATGTATCTTTATTTAAGTATTGAAGAAGTAAAAAAAAAAAAAAATTATAATGAAATGTTCATCAAAATTTTTACTACTTTTGATTGAAAAAATTTAATTGAAAGACAATAATTTAAGAAGAAAATAACAAAAAAACTTAATTGAAGAATGTTTTACAACCAAATACCGGGAAAATAAAATAAAATAACGTATTGGACAATCAATTTAACTAATTTAAAATAAGATTTGTATTACCTAATAACAATAAAGTTATCATTATTATAATGAAAATTTTTTGTTTAAAACCCCGAATAAATTTAAATTGTAACTGAGGACCGAACGTCAGACTGACCCTCATAACGCGGACTGACTGTGGTAATCGTGTATGTCCGATCTGATAACACTTTACAAGGATACAGGGTATCCCTAAGTTGTCTTAAAATAATTTTTGGTCTTTGTTTTTGTGTCAAACATAAACTAAAATATCAAATTCCAAATTTTCAAAGCTCTCCAAAATTAACCTTGTAGCCCACCATTTTGCGTTTTTATACTAATAATTTTTATTTAATCAACAGAATCTTTTATTAAATTTATGTAATTGGCATTATACCTATATCACATCAATGTTCATTTAAAGGAAAATATCATTTTCCTTTGATGTGTATTTTCATTATGACATTGTAAATAATTTGTCTTTTACAATTTTATTAAAATTTTAAGATAATTCAGAAACACTGTATGGATAACTTAAACATAATAGGTGAAATTTTTGACTTCTATTTTTCTCCATGTAATAGGCCTACGCACACCGGGCCTACGGTCATTCATCTTTTAAATTTATAAGTCAATACGACCTAGCTTAGTACCTAATATTTTGTCGGTATAACTTAAAGATTTTTATTTTACAGGTACTGGAAGTTTATAGTGCACAAGATGGCCCTAGTAGAGGTAGGTAATGTTTTATTTTTGTTATATTCTTAAAACTTTAGCCAAGAGACCCCAAAAAAAATACTTAAAAAATACTTTTACTTATAGTTTACTGAATCATAGCACGTGAAAAATTACAAACTTTACAGGAGAGAAGAAACTCTGTTCTGGTTATTTTATATGCTACGGTACTCCAAAACCACCTGTGTTTGAACGGACAAAATTTTTTCCAACCTAGGATTTTTATTGCATGCTTTTTATATAGGGTTTTTGGCTACGAGGAATCCATTAACGAGCTGGTCCCATGATTGGGGAAAATCCGGTTTCCATCAATACAGTAGAGTCTCACAGACCCGAACTAATGTGGACCGAAGGGTGCCTGGGTTTTTTTAAAATTCTGGGTTATCAGGAAAGGAGTAATCATTACAAAAAGTACTAAATAGTTAAAACATGAATTCTATAAAAAAATGACTTATTTCATAATGTACCGTACATAATGCAAAAATTAAAAAACTTAAACCTCATCTGTTAGATCAAAAGAAAACCCAAACATTTTCTGTAGGACTACTCTAAAAACTTAAAAGTGAACATCGTGAGTGAAGCAGGTGCAAGCCAATGGCTCAATAAAGGATTGCTGCTGGTTAGGGGATGGTGGCACACTCAGTGGTTTCCAAACAGATCTGATACATTAGCGACTAGGCTGATGGAATAGAAACAACTGGATTCTAATGGTATTGTTATTGGCTGTAAAGTTAACTCGGATGCCAAAACCAGTGCGCGCGCTACGAGCCACCAACTCTTTAATGGTACAGTAGAACCATGATAGTTCGACACTTAGTGGATGTAGAGAGTGTCGAACTATCAAAAAGTCGAGCTATAGGGAGTAGCCTATAGGAAATTTTAATACAGGGAGCTTAAAAAATCATGAATTGAATTAAAGAAAAATGACTAGATTGAACTATAACTTGACCAAAATTAAAATCATTCACCATTTTGTTTACATTTTCACTTTTGTCAGTCTCCAACATGGACATATCAGTTGTTACTGACATGCTAAGTTGTTACATACCATGTCGAGCTTTAAAGAAGGTCGAACTATCGAGGTTCTTCTACTGTATATCTGTCTGGTGGTTTAGTGGGACAAATGAAGTGACTGAGTGTCAAGACTGTCTCACAAATAAATTATATTAGACTATAAATCTCTCTACTGTGCAACGTGGGCAGCACTACATTGTCTGCTCCAACCGAGGCCATGGCGCTTAGCCTTGAAAGCTATTTCTCGTATTCCTCAGGTAGGCTTTCCAAGTATTCCAAAATTCCGAGTTATTGAAGTCCGGGTTTGCAGGACTCTATTGTAATCCTTTAAAGCTCTTTAAAGAATTTACCATATAAATTTTGAGCATAAGCATCTTTGTTAGCTTTGGACGTCCCACCTATACGTCACCAGCAGTTTGCCATAAAACAGGCGTCCAAAGTATGCGAAGTCTTCCAAAATATGTAAATTTTGGATTGACAAATTTATACGCCATGAGTTCTGTGTATGGTTTGTGAATTGTAACTGTATTCAAAAGGCCTACAAAATAAATTGTTCTGATATTTTTTGTCTGTCGGAGTTTGCATTTGTGGCGCATATTTGGATCAAATGTTCTACAAAAAAATCTTGTGTGATGTCCTTATTAGATACTAGCTCTGTACCCGTTCTTCGCACGGGGTGTGTGTACAGTTTATTAAACGAATGATATAATTGATATCACAAATTCAATATATATCCTTCAGTTGGTTCATTCTAACGTATCTAAATATCAAGTTTTATGATTAATAGCTACCAGGTACATTTGTCAAAATCTTGTTAAATCCATTTCTCATTTAGTCTAGAAGTTATTTCTATTAATGATTTTGTTGCAGTTTGATTAAACATTTATATTCGTATGGTGATTTACTTTATAGTTCTATGAGTATAAACTCATAGACGATTTAAGAAAACTCAGACTTGTAAAAAATATTATAGATTCTTATGAAATCTAACATTGAATCCTTGATTGGGTGTGACGATAGCTATATGCCAAATCCAATGTATTCCACCCCTGCATCTTGTTCTACCCATGAAAGATATGTACTGACATGTACAATATTAAATCTAAATTCAAAATTAGTTAAAATTTTAATTCCCAAACCAAGTAAAACAACGCAACATATGTCAGTAACGTGTAAACACCGCACCGCAATGTAGATATTAGGTTTACTTAATTCAATTTTTTTGTCTTTAGACTTTACCTTTTTACCTAAAACCTCATGTGTTGCCAATGTATAGACTACAAAACCGAATAAATAGTAACATCCCATCTTAAAAAGTTATGTCGAAAAACGGAGAAAAATTAAGCATTGATGGTGGGATTACTTTTCCTTATTGCCACGGGAAGCGCTCTTTTTACCTTCTAAATGTCAAAATAAGTATATTTGTTTGTTTACACAAAATAAAAACCAATAACAAACTTCTGCAAATATGTTCTTAAACCATCTGATTCCATTCAACCAATCAGCATGATCCTTGAATGAAAATTACAGTCGTACTATGAGTGTTTTTTGAGCGACTTTCTCACTTCTTCATAAGAACCCTACTCTTTATACCCGAACTACTTGAAAGATTGTGCAAATTTATAAACCTGATTGGTTTTATCTGAAAACATGTGAAAACTGATGAAATACACCTCTTTTTGTCAGAACGTGCAATGAAAGCTAAATTGGGAACTAAAATTAGTTTGTAATGATAATAAGAAACATTTTAAGATTTAAGGGTCAAAACTCGTTTTGTAATAATTTCCATAAATTATTTTAATATTCATATTTAGAACCAAAATTAGTTGACTTTATTCACTGTTTTTAGGCCAGTGAAAAGTTAAAGGGTTAGATATGAAAGAGTCTGTATTTAAAATTTTAAGTGTTGCCATCTGTGGTGAAAATGACAAACTGTCTAATCCAGCTGATTAAAGAGCATAGATAAAAAGGTAGAATTAAATATTCCCATAAGATTAACTTTGAGTATTTCTTTTACCACAAGGCAGAGCCTTTTTGACGAACGATGCTTTAGAGCAGCTAAAATTGTTCTAATTGCAACATTTAACAATAATAAAAATTTTCATATCATTTACTAAAGCCCTTGTCGTGTGAAAATAGATTAAAGATTGGTATTTTAGCACAACTTGGCTACTTTGACATACTATGGGGCAAAGCCCTAAGGTCGCTAAGTCAATTAAAGTTGTAATGAACCTTCACACCACTCTAGTCTATGACATGAAAAAAATTAGAGCCTTAGGTAAAGTCGTTATCCAGTGAAAAGAGGACAAAATAGGACCCATGAGCGTTACAGACAGAATGACAGAGAGAGAGACAGACAGACAGAGGGAAAGAAATTTAGATGACACCGATTTTGGATTCTGCAATGCATAAAAAGTAAAAATAACCAAAAATTTCAAAATTCTAAGCAACGTACAGACAAAACTCTTATTTTATTAATATAGATTGTAGTTATTAATAGCCTTTTTTTGACATCCAAAAACATATATCTTCGTCAGTAATTTAAAATTGTCAAGTTAACTGGACACCTGGAAGGTTGAACAATAGTTCACTAACATTTGGTAAAATTTGCATTACAAATATATTTATTGGTGTATGGTGCTTTGGTCTAATGGAGTGTAAATTACATGTAGGCCTAAATTGACTAATTTCTTTCTGTGTTGCTATGTTCTTCAGGCACATATTTATTAGTTAATGAAATTTTATTAGCGTCAGGTAGAAAGAGCATCCCTCTCCCAATGAAATAAAACACATGTCAATTCAATAACCAATACAATTTGGAAATGTACACTGTAGGCTACCTTTAAAATGGTTTCAGATGTGGGTTTTATATTATTTGAGCCTAAATTTTTAGGTTACCATACATTCAGTTGCAATTTTATCAACTAAATACTATAATTTTTATTCTTTTGCTTTAAAATACCCCTCTATTTAAGGTGCATCAGCACCTTAAATAGTGATAAAGTGGTAGCTGCCTATTAATCTGTTGTACTGTCTAGTAGTGAAGATGATAAAATCTAAGAAATTAAGTGTTGGTTGGTGAAAGGCAACTACTAAGGTTATTTCCGTAACTTCTGAATGCGTGTTATTGTTGAGTAAATCTGAGATGAATCAACAAGTTTAACCCTTCCCTGGCTACATTAAATGACGTGCTGAGACGGAATTATTTTAAGCAAAAGTTCAAAACATAATGTGGTAATTTCTTGTTATTAATTTGTTCAAAATAATTCATGTGTTATAAAAAAACTGTTTTCAGTGTTGAAATAATTTTTTTGCACATGTTATAAGAAAAGAAAATTTGAGAAGATGGATATACAGTACACTCTCGTTCATCGGAACTAATATGGCGGACGTCCGGTTCGGATGTCAAAAAATTCCGATGAAGCGGAGTTCGTTGTGAGCCATCATTTCCGCCCGTACAGTGACCTATCGTGATTGTATTCACTCTTGTTTTTAAGATAACACAAGAGATTTTATGAAAATAAGGCACTCAAACTTTGAACATGGTAACAATAAACCTATAGGAATAAAAACAACGCAGGAAATAAAGATCCAAAATCTTTATTCTCATATTCCATATTCATATTCCACTCATATTCCAGCAGTCAAATTCCACGTAACACAGGTGCAGTCGCAACGCAAGACAGACTGAATGACAGTTTGGGAAGTGGTTGAAGGGGATGTTCACTTCCTGCCCGCTTCCTCTTTCTATTTTTGTGCGAATACTCCACGGCCTCGTAAATCACATCGATGGGTCCAGATTATGGAAATCGCCTGATAACGTTTGATGCAAAATGTAATACTTCACTGTTGTGCGGATAGAACGAATGGAAATTGAAGGCGCTAAAACGGAAAAATTATTTATTTCGTAAGAAAAAAAAATTAATAATATCCAGATTTTCAGTTCCGATGAAGCGGAGTTCCGATGTCGCCGAGTCCGATGAACGAGAGTGTACTGTATCCGTCTTTGGCCCGCAAGAAAACTTAAGTAAACGTATATATCCGTCTGCCGTCCAGAACGACAATCGAGAAATATGAAAACTGCATATAATTTGGAGTATTTTTGCGGCGGAGGACGGATATATCCGTTTATGTCATTTTGTTGTTTTATTTACTACCTATCATAATATAACATTAAAAACAGTTCCTCTTAAAAACAGTAAAAAAAAAAACAAAACCTAAAAATGCAAGAACTACAATACATTGTGCGTCTGGTTCATCGCTTTCTTCACCAGAATCATTTTTCATATTATAGTTATTTTGACTGCCAAATATAAAATCCCCTTCACATGCACTTCTTATTTAGCAATTTATAACATCTTTAACAAGATTTGAGTCATTAGGAATAATCATTTTGAAATAAAACTCATAGTACGTCATTACAAAAACGTAAACAAACACTCACTGTAAAGCCCCAGCACAAACTGACATTTTCGCGCTACACATGTGTTGTTTTGGCATGAAACAGGTGAAAAAGTCACGCGACATAATCTTGCCAACTGTAAAAACTAAATTACCCGTCAAAAAGTCAATATTATGTTTATATATATATATATAACATATGTTTTTCGTACTTTTGGACGGATATATCCGTCTTTATCCCGGAAAAGAAAATTTTTAAAACGGATATATACGTTTTAAGCCTGGAATAGAAATGAAATTTAACAAAATATATCCGTCAATAGCCCGGGAAGGGTTAAATGGACACTCAGCAACATTGTGAAATAAAAAGTATTTAAATAACATGATTATGTTTATTTTTCTGATGAATAAAAGAATTTCATCCTTGTTCAGAATTTATCCTTGTAAGTTATTTACGAGAGGTAGGGCCTAACTCTTAGTTTCAGCCTTTTTAGATTGCCTAAAAAGATTTAACAGCGGTTTCCTTATTTATTAGAAATTTGTTAGAAATAGCAGATAACTAAGAATCAGTTTTTCAGCATAGAAAAAAATAATTCTATGAATCATGTTTTTTCAGATTAAACAGAAACGTAAAAAGCATTCAATATAAATAGAATAATGAAAACCAATTGTCATTGACGAACATGTTGTGAACCACTTAAACTTATTTGTAACCTGAGCAAAAGCTGTTGCTAATTTAAAAATTATATTTCCTGAAGTAATTTCTCTAAACTTAAACGAATTTTATCATCTCAACTTACTGATCAACAAAAATAATTTTATCTGGATAACCTCAGTTCTGGTGAACACATTTTTCTTGTCACTGACTCAAATGTATTTTTTTGTGTGTATAATTATTATTTGTTATATACTGCTTTCCTTCCTTATAAAAAACAATCCCTTATTGTGTGAGTACAATGAAATGAATCCGTGAAAAAGGCACAAATATATAAGTTATAGTTGGAGAAAACCAAGATTGATATAAATGAAGTTCAAAATAGTGGAATAAAACCAGACAAAGTTATACCGTTTTTTATTTACCGTTAGTATTTGTGTACATTTTCAATTGGAGAAAGTTTGTTTCAGTATTTGGTTATACAAACTCAATTAAATGAGTTATTAATTGCTACATGTGTTTCAATTAAATTATACTGTCAGATTAAATTGATCAATTGCAATGTGCCTGTAATGATGAAGTCAGGCCAATTATACTGTATAATTTGAAACATAAAAAATGAATTTGAAACCTTAACACACAGTATGTCAATAACCAAAGAAATATGTCAGTTATAAGTGGGTTTTTTATTTCCATTATACAGTAGATCCTCTTAACTCACAGGACGGGGTCTAGGTTGGTTAACCCTTGAGTTACTCGCACCCTGGTTTGTGACACAACTACTCGCGCAAGCAACCCCCATTTACAAATATTTATATTTTTCAAGTTAAAAATACTTGTAATGATTAGGAAAATGAAGCCTGACTGCAGACACATGTTTTTGTCCATATTTAATTAAAATTAACCTATTAGGAATTTCCCCTTAGGGAATACCCTATTACAGTAGTAGCCATGGTAAGACCTAAGCCTGGGACCTCTTTACTTTTTCATTTTGAGGTCCCCAGAAGCCAAAAACACCATTCGTTAATTTTCATATATATGTGTTTCTGATTTTTTATAACTGTTGATTTATTAACCAGTTGATTTCATCGTCTGCATAGTTGGCATTGGTGTTGTAATATGCTGCTAGTTAATAATCATTTTAGTTAAACCATTCTCGGCCATCACTTGTTCACTATCATTATTTCCACGAGTCAATGTAATGATCGATAACTGTTTTAAAACAGATTGGCAAGATATCTCAAGGCCTAAAAACTGCAAGTATTAAGTAGGCTAAGAAAAATTCCCAGGCAGAAGAAAAATAGTTGTATATATCAGTATGTAATACACAGTGGGGAAGTACACTAGGCCTACTAAAAATGAAGTATTGGGTAATATGGAGTTGTATCAAACTTTCAAGGTCGTTTGATAACCTCTTAATCAGAATTGATTTTCTATATGATGTTTGAGTTGACCAATGTTGAAGCATTAAAGTGTAAACTCAACCTTGGTGTGCTATTTATTTATTGTATACTAACACAAAAGTTATTATTTATTTAATACCTTCACTTGCATTATTTATAATGTATTTTGTTTCGCTATAATTGTGGGATGTCTTAATATTTTTTAAATTAAAATATTATAACAAGATCTATCTGATCAATAGTGAAGACAACTAGAATGGAATGAATGGAACTATTGTTAAAAAATCTGTTATAATGATCTTTGTTTTTTTTTTATCCCCATAGTAAATTTTAAAACCATACCAAAGAATAACTATTTATATACAGTAACACTGTTCACAATGCTTAAGAAATGTCCAAATTTAAGTTTTGATGTTATGTTGTCAGGGATTTCAAAATGTTTGTCACCATTGAAACTTAAAAATCATTACACCTTTTAAGACCAATCTTCATCAACATTACCTGTCATTTTTTATGGGCTGTTAGCTAGTGTAATATAAATGTCAAAAATACTATTTAATAAATCCACAAAATTCAAGGAAACATAAAACCTAACAAACAGGATTTCTAGGTCAGGATCAGAATTTTTGCTTGTTAACCAATATTTTAATTGCCATACTGTTATTAAAATTTTGAATATTTAAATACTTTAATACTGTATTTTACTATCTGTACAAAAAAAGATTCCTATTAAATTTTTAATAAAGAAAGTAAATTTGACAAACTAAATAAATAAGACTTGTCAGTTTTAAGTTGGCCCCAGGTTTAGGCAGCTCCTTTCCATACATGAGTGGTAATACAGTAGAACCTTGATAAGACGACTCTCAAGGGGTCACGCAAAACTGACGTGTCTTATCAAGGTGTTTGTCTAATCAAGTGTCGTGCTATCAAGGTTGTTTTGCTGATAATTCGTCTTATCAAGGTGCACCCTAACAGAGTATATTTTAAAACTCCCCATATAGCAAGTGCAATTTTAATGAAGCCTCACTAGAAATATTCCACTGAAAATTAATGAAATCAAGCATAAAAAACACACATATAAAACATAATATTTTATTGTTATGAAGAAATAGCCTATTATAAAAACTTTAAACAACTAATAAAATTTTTTAAAGAAAAATACAAAATGTAATAAATACAGTAACTTGTTATAAATCAAAGAAATTAAAAAAAACCTTTATACGGTATAAAAATGTTCTCAATTATTAAATCATTTACCGTATAATTAATTAAGCTGAGTGCCAGGAAAGTCAATTGATTTATCGATTACATGTTAGACAATTTCCTCTACGTCTAAGCCTACGTCAGGATTCAATGTTGTTGTGCATGAGAAAGGAAAGTTAGTGAAATAGTCATTAATTTTTTTATTTTTTATTTCGTGTTACTCACGTGAACGTAGTCCAATGCGCTATTGATTTCCGTAGAGTGACCCTAACCACACTCTCACTCATAACACTTTTTTCTCATAAAACACTTTAATATACTAACGGCATTTGAAGCAGACATTCTCAATCCCTACTTACTGACACTACAAACTTATATGTAAAACTACGAAGTCACACAATAGCACTGCACTTATAAACTGGTATCATATAAGCTGTGCTAAACGCCACGTAAAACCAATAATTTTTGTTTTGACAGCAGACATGCAACTGACTGGATACAAATTAATTGTGTCTCCGAGAGGAAGTGTAGGAAAGTTTTTCCTAGAACTGAGCATAAAGACATTGTTTCCTTCAAAATGTCTGACCAAACTGTGGGAACGATGCATGAGAGAGATGATTCGTGTTGTAAAGGTTCCATAACGAGACACTTCGCGCTATAGAGGTTATGTTTGTGTTACGAAGTTAATATACTGAAAGATTCGTGTCACCGAGGGCGAGTTCGTGCTATAGAGGTTCCGGTATTTTAAAATGCGTGTTATAGAGGTTGATTGTGCACTAATTTCAGCTGGTAAAATGTGTGCTATCGAGGTATTTATTTGAATGGCATTCGTCCTATAGAGGTATTTTTAACATTGAGTGTTATGGGCAATTCACGGGGACTAGAAAATATTACTTGTTATCAAGGTAATCGTTTTATCGAGGGACGTACTAAAGAGGTTCTACTGTAGTAATTGAAGCCTTAAACCTTTATTCAATAGAAGTGGGTCATGATATAGCCTAGCAAAGTTTTAACCTGACTGTGGGAATTTGAACCTGAGATTCAATAAGTGTTCATTACAGTTATTTGCTATGTTTGAATTTGTCATTAGTTGTATTTTTAAACATGGCTGTATTTGGCCCTTCTTGCTTTTAGCAATTTGAACAAGCTGCTAAAGAAGTGAACAATTTGAAAGAGACTCCCGCACAAGATGACCTTCTCGAAATCTACGGTCTTTACAAACAAGCCACGGTTGGCGATTGCAATACAGGTAAATGAATAATTAATTAATCACAGTGAGTAATGAATTAAGGTCATCTAAGTGATAATTAGTGGCCAGTATAAGTTAGGGTGAATGACCTGTGCTATAAACCTAAACCTCGATTTCGGCACATTAACTTATTTTTACTGTTGTATCTAGTATAGTTATATAAAGTTCTAACTTCTAATGACTTTTTAAAACCCTAGTAATAAAAAATAAGTATTAAATGGAAGAGTTTATTAACTTTGCAATAGAAATTCTTTGGTCTGAGATTATATTGAATTGTCACGTGAAGGATAGTTAGTTTATATCAGCTTAGAGCAATACCCACATCAATAAGATTAGTTTGACTGTCAGTAGTTCAAAAGCTTCATCTATACTGCGTTAACATGTATTTTCCTTTTATCTTATGTTTTACTATGAAAAGCTGTTTTAATTTGCCATTCATTAAAAATGATTCCCCATGTTAATCTTACTTGCAAAAAAAAGAGGACCTCTCGTAACTTTTAGATTAGCCTGTCTGAAATGTAAATCTTTATAGTTACACTAAAAACGGGGTCGAATTTTTTGACTCCTCAAAAATTATAAATAAAAGTGTAGTTGTGTTCACAACAAACGGCTTCACGTTTTATATATTATGTTATGATTTTATTTTTTATTTTCTTTGCAGCATTAGCATAAGCTGGAAGGTCGATTAAAACCAACAGGTTCCCATTTCTGTAATAGTAATGAAAATTTACCAACAAATTTAATGTGGACAAAACTCTTGTTTTTATTGAAACAATCCCCATATTTTTTTAGGTCTTTGACAGTGTATTTATCCGTCTTCAAAATGTCACTTATAAAGAAAATCAAAATAAATTAATAATAATAAATGTATTCCTCCGACAAAGTTTCACAATGTATGGGAATTTACAAAACAAATTTCAAGTTTTTGCACTTATTCACAATTTTACAAATTTTCATTTAATTAAAATTTCATCTACTCCTTTTCTCTAAACTTTTTCTTCATTTTAAACTTATTTGAAATTTTTCTTATTAAATTTTTTCTTCATACTTATTTCTTCTTTTTTCTTTCTTCGTTCTTCATTACTATATTTGTTATTTTTAATTTATGTTTAATTTATTAATGGTCTACTGCTCTATATGTTTTTCATTTTAAATCTTCCTTCCTTCCATGTCTCCTTCCGGTCCTTCCCCATCTCCTTCCACGTCATTCGTTTTGCTCTTCAAAAATGTCTTAAGTTGGACCTCTCAAGTGGACACCGGAAACAAAATATACAAGGACGCAAGAGAGTGAAGTTTTTATGATTTTACTATAAAAGTTTAGTTTGTTGTATGAAGAAATTTATTATTTATCGAGAAGTTTATTGTAATTTTATATACATTTTAAATATACTAGGGATCGCCCACTGGTCGAAATTCGACCAAAAACTCAATTAATCTTGAGCCAATTTTATTTAAAAGGTTTTATAACCGAAACATCTGTTCCTCCTAGTTTGCTAGCATTTGTTATTACAACAGCTGTCTAATGATTCAATCAATTATCCTTCCTCCATAAGATTAACATTGGAGCTTGAAAGCCTGTAGGGCTTGTGCGCGCCCTGGAGGGCGATGGAAATTATAATGTGATTCTGCTCATCTACAGGACTATACCTTTCTAACGGTATGCTGGGATTTCTCCTATGATGCACACAAGCTGAGAAAAAAGGAGGAAATGAAACATGCTTGCCTATTAATATATAGATTATATTTAATATTGCAATTATATCTTATCATTAAAATAACATTTCAGTTATGTATTTTTTGTAACTTAAACATTAATTCAACTGTTAGTTGGCAATAGGCTGTAATAATGTACGGTATCTTTCTTAGTAGAAGGATAATTAATCGTCTAAAGTGCGGTTACCAGCATTGTTTTTGGAGTTTTTTTCCAGATTGCTTTTAAACTATTACATGAGCTTTCAATACCTTTAATATCGCCTGAAATCCAAACCTGAAGTTATAAAATAACCCCCCTTTTGGCGAAATTATAAAATTTTCACAAGGCCTAATTGTTTTAGCCATGTGTAAGTATGTATATTTGTGTGTGTTTTTTTCTGACATCTTCAGAGTGATGATTTCATGACTTCAGGCTTGATAGTGACACCTTATTGAGTGTTAAAGCCATTGGCCACTCCAGCAACATTTGTATTAAAGACGAAATTAAAGGTGTTGTAATAAAACGAGGACTGTTAAGAGTTTTTTATTTTGTATTGTATTCCATTAGAAACCTGTCAAGAACACCGATCTATTGCAATAGAATTATCCTTGATTCCCATTTTAGAGTTTTAGCATTTATTTTGATTCTCTTTTGGTTCCCCCTATTTAACGCTCTGGTATGGAATTGGTATTTCATATATTTATTTCCTCTGAATGCAGAAATCTATTAATTTATTTTAGAAAAGCTATTAGCTATATTAGCTATTGAGATTATCTGCCGTAATAATCCCAAATGTAAAAAAGTTTCCTGTGTTGTTAGAAATTATCTTGCAGTTGGATAGTTTACAGTGTAATATTTAAATAAAATCTTAATTTTTCAGACAGACCAGGCATTTTCGACCCAAAGGGTCGATACAAATGGGATGCTTGGAAGGCACGAAGTGGTATGAGCCAAGACGATGCCAGGAAAGCATATATTGCAAAGGTGGAAGCCTTGAAAGCCTCTATTGGACTGAAATAATAATTCAGAAGACTACAGGTCACAATTAATTTGTTTTATTATTTTATTTTTTTATATACAGGGTGCTAAGTGCTTGTTTATTTTGCACAAATTATAATATACTTTTGTTTTACACTGGAATGTTTTTATTTCCCTTCAATAATGTGATTTATTTCTCCAATCTACATCCCAAATATCATTCTCTATCTACTATGTGACTAATATTACAGATTTATTTGAAGGATTAACAATAAATTCTTTTAGGGAATCAGTAATCAAAATGTTTAAAAAGCCCTATGGGCTCCACAAATTAGCGTACAGTCTGTGCCTGATATTATTATGCCTAAAGGATTGTTTAAGTTTACCGAGCGATTGCTCGGCCCCAAGGTATTTCTTTTTAATGTGCAGAGAATTCCTTTGACTTTTTATTTAAATAGTATCGGGTATGAAAACTCAATGACAAAGTTAAACCTCTTCCAGCCTTTTTGAATGTATACCAATGTGTCAATAAATACTTTGTTAGAACTTTCATTGGGAAGCAACAATCAACCTGCTCATACTGGCTTGGGTTTAGGCTGAGCTGCAAAAGTGCTTGAACACTTGTTTTTGTGGTTAATGGGCATCATTTTTTAGGTAGGCTATATAAAATAAACTTCAAAGTATTTTTTTCTTTCCAGTGGAGTAGTTTATAGCAATAGTATCAGGGGGACCGAGCTTATGTTCGTTAAAATTATTTATCATCACATGGATGAAGCTCGTTTGCTCCGCTCACTCACCCTCTTTCTTTTTAAATGAGCTGGTTTGCTTTACTCACCAGGCTGATAGTTGCACTTTGCCATAAATTTGTTAAATCATGGGTTGAATATGTAACACATTCTACACTCTAATAAGAGTAAGGTGTATTTGTATGTATATTTGCACACAAATCTCAGAAAACGGCACGAATGATTTTCTTAAACTTTGCAAATAACGTAGTTCTAAAAAAATAATATAAACACAGGTCTCTATGGAAGGAAATTCTTATTTCCTGACAATCTTTAGTTGAAATTAAAAAAAATTAACATTGGTCTTATGAAGTTAAAAATCAAAACAAAGAAATAATGAAAACAGCTACCTCAACTGGTAATTACAAAAATAGGAGAGCTGCTATGGTTCACCAGCGTCACATTCAGTATTAGTATTAAGACATTAACAGCTAATAATTCAAGTGGTATTAAAGTTCTTATTTATTTTTTTTTAATACATTATGTGTTATTTAGTAAATTATTGCGGACATTTTCCATCACTGATTAGTAAATTACAAATTCACGACGTTTCGGAATCTGGAATCTGATCCTGTCTTCAGGTAGAAGAAGTACCTAGAACATAACAAAGATAGTAAAAGCACGCCACACGAACCTGGAGAAGTCCATAGCCAAACCTGAAAACAAAAAAGGCAGTCACAAAAATTAAATACAACACTAATAAATTGAAAAAGCTCAAACAGTAAACTGTGAAAGCAGTCAAAGAAACAAAACACAAACAATTAAATTGGAAAAATATACAGCACCAATCAGGAGACAGTACAAAGGAGCCAACCACCTGTATATTTTTCCAATTTAATTGTTTGTGTTTTGTTTTGGCTGCTTTCACAGTTTACTGTTTGAGCTTTTTCAATTTATTAGTGTTGTATTTAATTTTTGTGACTGCGTTTTCTGTTTTCAGGTTTGGCTATGGACTTCTCCAGGTTCGCCTGGCGTGCTTTTACAAACTTTGCCATGTTCTAGGTACTTCTTCCACCTTGATTGAGTCAGGGATCAGATTCCAGATCCCGAAACGTCGTGAATTTGTAATTTACTAATCAGTGATGGAAAATACCCGCAATAATTTACTAAACAATGTAAACTCACCATCACCAACAATGAACTTTAAACAAAGGACATTATGTGTATTAGAATAGAAGTGATGTTATTGTTTCTGCAATTAGGGACACAGACAAGCCTTTAAATACCAAAAACACAGAGCTTCTGAAGTTGCACTGCCAGCTGTCACTGGATGGTCTATTAGATTGTTTTTACAAAACAAGAATATAGCAAAGCAGAAGAAGCAAAAGGTTAATGGTCATGAAACAAATAATTGAAAAAAATGACCAACTCAGCTTGCCAAACACATATTGGCAGGTTGTTGTAAATATTTTTATTGAGAAGTCTTTTCTGAAACAAGAAGTGCCTTACCTACCACAAGCCATTAGTGTAGGTTCCACTTGATGACAAGAGTACATAATGCCAACTAAGTGTCACATAGACGGAACATCACTTCATTGAATTATAGAAAGAAGCTCATCCATGGAACGTGGATTAATTGGTGACTAATGTATTCAGATTCAGAACTGGACCCATCTGCCTTGTATTTTGGGATATTAATTAATGATCCTGACAAATAAGTCAGTTGAACTTTGTCAGGAAGTAAGCTCAGGGTTGCCACAGACATTAAAAGTCAGGAATAGTCAGGATTTTTGGGTTTAGGTCAGGAAAAGTCAGGAAAATGTTTGAAAAAATGGCGAAAGTCAGGAAAAATAGGGAAAAGTGCCAAAAGTCAGGAAAATTTGCAGTTGCACAATCCGACCGTCTCGATTTTCGATCGCTCCCATAAATCAGTATTACTAAGTAGTGGGTAAAATGTATTAATTACCTATTAATAATGTAGTTTAAGTATATTTCTATTGTGTTTTTCATTGTTATAATGTTAGTTTTTACATTATTATTGGAACACTTTGTTTTATTTTTAGCCAATTTCTCTACAGGGAATATTAGCGAATTTCCCTGTAGGGAATACTCTATTATGATAATACTCATGGTAAGACCTAAGGCCGGGACCATATTACTTTTTTTGTTTTGAGGTCCATAGATGCTAAAAACACTGTTTGTTCAAATTCATATATATCTATATATGTGTCCATTTACACAATAAATTTTGAAAGAGACCTTTTATTTAAATTAATATGAAGGTGTAAGACAGCGTTCTTCAGGTAAAGTTCGAAAAGCAGGTTGATTGGACAATCGGAACAGGGTTTTATGGGGTTTAAAAAAGGTCAAAATAGGGGTTTTTGATATTTTTTACCCTAAATATTTTAATTTATGAATTTTTAAAGAGGCCATCCAAAATAACTTTAAAAAAATCAAATAATTTAGTATTTTGAATAATTTACTTAACTTCACTGGTTATACAGAAAATAAAAAAAACAAGTTTTTTTGTTATTTTTATGGGAAACCAATTAAAAACCTTGTATATTGCTTATTTTTTAACATTTCCAAATAAAAATCTCAATAGGCTTAATTAAAGCTATATGTAAATAATTTTTTTAATTTTCTTTAGTAAACTAACTAAACCATTGGAAATTCGCTTAGTATTCCGCTGTATTTCAATAAAAATGTAAGCGATGGGCAACTATGGAGATAAGGAGATTGCATTAAAAAATTTTCCAAAAGCAAATTCACTAAAAACAAAAAAAAGAGTATTTGTAAAACCCTGCGGTCCCAAAAAGTCAGGAAAAATCTTTCAGAAAAAGTCAGGAAAAAAGGCCTAAAAAATTCTGTTTCAACCTTGTAAGCTGCACCTCATTTGATCTATCACACAGACCACTCAACCTTCAGTCATATTCACCTTAAAATAGGCACTGGTTGTGTTGTGTCTCAGTATCAAAGTATAAAAGAACCACTGCACTTAGGGCCAGATTCATTACCAACTGGATTGGTACTTCTAACAAAATATAACTTTGATAAAATTCAATGAAACATTCAAAAGATTGCAAACAGCAAAACCCCATCCAGTTATGTTATTTAAGTGTATTTTTATTATTTTGTACTTGTAGTTTAATAAATATCTATTAGGCAGCTTGAAGAGAGGCATTTGTACAGTTGTTAAGGTATGCATGTTCCATAACGCTAAGTTCTAATTTGAAGCATCACAACAACATTTAAGAGGCATTAAAACAGAAGTTATAATTCAGCAAATCAACAGGTATTTTTACTATCATTATTTTCATTTACAGTACCGTACGGAACTAAAAAAAATTTAACGGACAAGGTAGTCAAATCAAAGTACTCTCAATTTTCTGATAGGTCGGTGATAGTTGCGTGTATTAGAAGAAAACCTCTTTCAGTGAGATATATAAATACTATAAAATTTCATTTTTAATCAAGCATTTGCCGAGTTTGGTCTTGAACTGAATTAGGTTTCTGATGGTGGTATTTGTTTCATGATTTAAATCCTTTAAAATAGTAGGAAATCCTTATCCACACCTATTTTTGTTGAGTTGAAACTAATAAACAGGCTTACCTTGTGCTACTTCCTCTCACCAGAGCTGGCCTTGAACGTTTCCTTGTTTTTCTTGCTAGGCAATAATTACAAACAACTTCTGATGAAAGTGAATATATTTGGTAACCAGCTGCTTGTGGAAAGCAGGAATCTTAACCTTCATCAAAACTACTGCTGCTGTTCCAGTTGGTAAACTTGTATTTTTAACGGAGAATATCCCAAGAATGACAAATTTAAACTAAATTTTACTAGATATTAAAAGATTTACAAATTGAATGACCTAAAATCAATAACAAGATTATTCAAATCTAACAACAAATACAATTAGTGAAAAAAAAAAAAATACAAATACAACAAAAACAAAACCAACTAAAAATACAATTTTTATTTTGCGCTTTTTTGGGTCCTGATTGCGGTTAAATTCAAATTTTCTATGCTGTTAGCTGTCTTGGTGTTTAGTTTAGTGTTTAGCTAATAAATTTGACAAATTTTTGTTCAGTAAAACTTTTGTTAAAAGTTCCATTTTTGAGACAATTCCCTTCCAAAATTTTTTACCACTACCATTGTTAAAGTGAACACCAGAAGAAAGTTTCTATTAGAGTAACATTAGGATTGGGGTGAGCATTTAAACATCTGTACATAAGTCAAGTGTAGTTTTGGGCGATTACTGATAATCACAACATTAGATTGGTCGAATATAACTGATTTATAACTAAACGTAACATTTTTAGCAATGCCATTTCATGGGATAGTTCAAATTTACTTACTCGATTTCAAGCAACAAGTACTTAGTTTCTTTAATAAATTGTATTAGTTTTTTTTTTTTTTTTTTTTTTTTTTTTTTACTTTTAATTATTTATTTGAATTATTAGTTAACTGTACTTTTATTATTATTTTTTTTGTGTCAAATAAATGCAAAATAAAGTGAGAGGCTATATAGGGGGAGTTGGGAGGCTCTCATAAAAAATATTAAACAAATGTTATTGTTAGAAAGTACTTTTTAATAATAACCATAAGTGTTTTATCTTTATACAAAACCTATATTAAATTTTTTATTGTTTATCTAAATGTCATTATTGTTACTCCATGATTGGATTAATAGTTTGCGAGTGATACTGGAAATTTTGAAAAAAATATACTGGAATTACTGGAAATATAATGAAATTCTAAAATCAGATTTCAGTAGACACCCTGATATCAAATTGTATACCCGGTAAACATTCAGAATCTGGCTGATTTCATATGATTTCTAATATAAAGAACCACTTAAATGCCAACTTTTTTCAGAACTAATCCTTCTTCAGAGGTTTAGGAAAATTTTCACCAATGGTAGGGATTTAGTATATTACAAGCTATATTATTGACTTATATTAACAAGCTCCACAGTTATGGTTTTACAATATGTTTTAGAATATTGAGCACATTTTAAAATGTTGTTAAAGTTTCTAGCGGTATTTGAAAACTGACCAACATTATAAATGTTTTACAAGGTTACACTTTACCATTGGGAAGGAAAGTAAAACAAGTTATAGTGAACTGAATGTTTTTTAATTACCATCAAATGTTACAATAATGAAACGGCCGAAATGATATGCAACCACATTCATCGGAGCTAATCTACGCCCACATCACACAAACACTTAAACCGACCAAAAGTGAAACTACACAGAACTCCTGAATATATATCTGAAGTACGTACATTTTGAATTTTTATCAGAACAGAATAAAAAGCACAGTTTTGAATTTCTCCAGCTGGGTGAACGGATCGGTCACAATCAGAAACAAAATAATTGATAGGTTAAATGAATGTTGTAAGCAAAAAGTCATGTCAATAACAATGACAAGGCACAACAAGATTTAAATAATCGTTGATATTTGTTGTTATTCAAATTATAATATAAAATTAATGATCAAACAAAATTAATTGACCCTACAATGAAAGGCTTTTAAAAGGAGCCTTCTGGCACTTACACGATGTTAAAATGCAATAGCATATATAATAAACTGAGAAAGTTAATAGAATATTTGCTACTAGATCCGTTCCCACCAGAAACAAAAATATCGCAGGCGGAAACAAAGGGGGCTTTGTTAAGGTGAACACTTTATTGAAAACTTATCCTACCTTATGTCTATGAGCACTATGTTATCGTCTGTAAACAAACTGATCTATTGTAACAAAAACATGTATAAAGTCTGTAAACAAATAACCATTTACCGGGGTGTGATTAAACTACAGAATGTAGCTTATTTTTGATTTGTACTTATTACGAAGGCAGCTGTACGAGGCACGGGAACATCTTAACCATTTCCGTTTGGCTGAATCTTCTCACAAGTCTCCATCTTGTAACGAATGTATTCGCATAACAACATAATCTTTGTAATAAAAAATCTACTTTCCAGTATTTTTGCCCATGAATTTCAGCTCGTCTCAAATAATTGTAGTGTAAGACCTTATACTACATGCAAAATCCTTTTTTCAATCTAGATTTTTTATGTGGTATCCAACAACATAGGCTATTTTTATTCAACAAAATACACAATCTTTTAACTATACTGCTAGAATAGAGGGATAACAGAAGTTTTATAGTTAATAAAAAATCCAAATGAACCTAAATTTTAAAGAATTTAAAATAGTTTTGTTATGTAAGTTTTTGGTTACAAAACATTTTCTCTAGAGCTTTATAGTTTTTTTTTTTTGTCATGATCATTTGGATTGAGTTTAAGTTAACTTCCAATCATTATCTAATTGATGTTGCAATGAATCTGTACAAAAAACAACAATCCTTGTATCTGAGACTTCTCACTGTAAATTAACTTTTGACTGTCTATATCATTCTTTATGTAAATTTACTACTACTTAAACTTAATCATTTTACATAAATCTGAATTTCATCTTAGTGCTTCACATACTGCTCCTTGGATCGACTTGTGAGAAGCTAGGCCCAGTCACACACGTTCAACATCTCATCGTACAGAGCTGATATAAGAATATATTACTCTCAAGTTATACAAAATCTTAATACCGTTATTTCCAATAGGACAGTACTTTGCTAATACATTAATACAGTTCAAATCCCTGAGAACGTAAGACTTAAAAAATTAACAAATAATATTATTTAGTTAAAACGTTAAAAAATAAAATACCTGAGTATAATTGTACCTGAGAAATTATGGAACATGCAAATAACAAATCCCTGAGAAATCTGAGGTAGAGGTAACCTATAAGAAACTGCAAGTATAAATTCATAATTACTTAATCCCTAGTATTAAATTTAATTTAAACAAATACTAAATACTAATGGAATAACACAATATTTCTTAACAAAAGAAAAATAATAAAATTTATCCTATCCTAATTTTTGTTAATAGTATGCTAAATAAAATACATGCTAAACTAACAAAGTTGCCTTGGAGACAAAAATAAATTAATTGTATACAGGAAAATACAAAGTAACAAAAACAACAAACTTAAAAAGCATTCTGCAATCAAAACAGTCTTAGTACACAATAGAAATGCATAAATAATTGTAAGAGATGGACAGAATATTAAAAGAACTTTCAGTCTTTTAAGTTAACAATAAATTTGAAATGAAATAATTATGTACATAATAATCATACGTAATGATTAATACATAATCATTCTTTTTTAAATTTAATTAATACTAATCATGGTTTATTAATAATGCCCTCTTTCTCAAAATATTTGTAGCTACAACAAATATCTTCTTGTTTGAAGTGCCCATCTTAAGATAGCAACTTAGTGGTATTGTGCATAATGAGTGTTGAATGGTTTGAGTGGTGTTGGAGGACGTAATATGTGTGATTAAATAACAATATGTCTTTTAACACCCTGTCCATCTCTACTCTTTTAACATTATAACTAATTGTGATTAATTATTTTACACTGTTATGAGGATTAAACTACAAGATATTAATGAGAGAAGATATTTCCCGTGCCTTTTGTGATAAACTGGTTCCATTCCCAAATAGGAGGCAACCATTACAATACACAGATTTGCAAACAACTAGGCAACGAAGGTATTATATTAATTCTCCACTCACGCCGCATAGCCGTTTATAAATCTTACGCTATATTACAGTAAACACTAAATAAACAGGCTAGGTTGTATAGACTCGATAAAAAAAGCGTTATACCCAAAAAACCCTTGACCCTATAACTACTATGTGACCCTAATGTGTTCCTGCCAGTCACAGCTGACCGGTCTCTGTACAGCTAAGTACACAAAATAAATATCATTGTCAACAACTGCATCAATTGAAACCGGTTGATAAAAGTGGCTATAAAATATGTATCTGTCTATTTCTTATTGTAACTGGTTCTATTGTAAAATCACGGACCAACAAACATAACAACTTGTTACCTGTGTTCGGTTTAAGAAAATAACATCGGCATTGATATGAAAACTCTGTAAAATAATTGTAAAACTTCTAAATAAACAAGCTAAGACTAATGCCATCAACCGAACGCCGGAAGGCGAATAACAACTGCAATATAACCTACGCCCTCCGACGCCAGTGCGACAGCTAAACTATAGCAACGAGTGAACGAAAGTAACATCTCTATACTCTGATATCGATAATGCGGCTATTATGTCAACTTGTCTATTATATACCGGTGCTTATTTGCCATCATTGTACAAAAAATAAGCGTTTGTACTATTGCGTTGCGGTGACTGAAAATAAAAATCTACTCATATAAATATATATCTATTGGTCCTTATCAGTGTATATAATATATATTGTAACAGCATAAAATATTGTATAAAAATCAACAATAACAGGCAGACGTAAGGGGTGTGGCGCAATATTTTTTATACATGTTGGCAAATATCGTCTGTACTGCAATTGCGGAGTAAGGGAGTCGATTACAACTGTCGTCAGCTCTGTACTGGTACGGTATAAAGATAAAGAGAGGTGCATAAACTAGTCTAGACTGAGATAAGAAGTTTGCTAACCTCGGACGGAGGTCTTGATCAGAACATAAAGATAAATAAACAGTTCTGGATTGTGCTTAGGCAATATTGAAAAGTGACAAAAGATCAAATTTATAATAGAGAATTATTTAAATATGACCACATTGATAATTAGGATAAAAAATGTTATGATCTAATTACAGATCTCAAAGAGACTAACATTACTATGGCTAAGTATTGAAAAATTGAAAACTTTTCAAATTAACAGAAATTATACCAGTTATTTAATTTTTCATTAACTTGTGATTTTGTTTTCATAATCTCAAAATCAATAATCATATGCTCCTTTAATGAGTATTGCTTGATAGCATTTTAGTTGATAGAAAAACTTAGTTGAGTCATTGATTGTTAAACTTTTTTGTACTGTGACTTATAAATTTGAGAATACAGGTTTTTCTGAATAATATTAAAGCAAATGAAATAAAGAGACCAGAAAATTATAAAGAAGGGGAGATATTTTTCGTCCAAAGTTAGCAATAGTTACATGCTATGGACTCATACAAATGACATAAATACACTGGATCTGTTCAAATGAGAACATACTTCTAGCGATTCTTGTTTCTTTCAAAAACACAGTCTAAAAACATTCAGTCATTTGTACTCGTTTGATTTAGATCGTACACAAAATAATTTAAAAACTAGCTGAAACTTATCCATACCACAGCACACAATAATCAAAATATCAGTAAATTTTAACTAGTCTTAACCACTTACTTACTGGAAGAAATTTTAGTATGATTTAAAAAATTAAGATTTCCTCGATTGAATTTTTTAGAAATATTTTTTACTTGCGGTAGTTATAAATTTTGAATTTTAAGTGCAGTGCACTTTGAAATTTCTTTATTATTCTAATTTTTTATTAACTACCGGCATATACAAAAACTAATTTCAAAAATAGACCTATTACTTGAGCCAAACACTAATTTTTTAACTAGCCAGAAAAATATATTTCTATAAATAGGCCTATTCTTGCCAAAATGGAGGGAAAATTCAATCGTGGAAAGCTCGGGTGGATAAAAATTAGATACTAAACTACGAGAGCCTCGCATCTTGGATGCGATTTACGACTCCTAACAGACGATGAATGACCGACAACACTGAAAACAGAGCCGAATCTTAACGGCGAACCCTATTTACAACTTGGCACATTCAGGAGAATAGGATATGTATCATTAAACATCGTACTTCTTACAGCTGTACACGTAATGACTTGGCCGATAAACATATAACTAACTATGCTATGTACAACAAGGAACATAACTTAATTTTAAATATAATAATTTAATTTAGTAAAATCACAGAAACTTTAAAAAAATAATTCAATAACTTAACAATTAATAAAATGTCTACAGTTTCATAGAAAGGTTGGAAACAAGGTCATGGAAGAGACATACAAGATGTTAAGAGTCAATAAAACAATCAAGCAAATTTACCCACAAACTAACAGTAAAAAATAAAAACAAAAAACAATCAATTTAAAACCTAACTATGAAACTGTTGACCGAAAACTATAAATAAAACGTGGGTAAAATAGTGGGAAGCTCACTGTATAAATACATAAAATGGAAATGTGAACTGAATCGGTCTGTATGTAAACTTTGCCAGAAATTAAAAATCAAAAACAGAATATGTATATAAAAGAATGGGAGGCCAAGTCACATAATACAGTATTGAGGCGAGTTATTGTAGTAGCAGCCCCTTGCCACCGCCTCGCCCCGCCTCGCCTCGCCTCGCCCACCACTCGTGGATGCCTCGCTGGGGATGCCAACACCGAGTAACTAAACGATAATCACAGGTCGATGTTCCATCACTTTGAAACTTAAAACCAGAAAAAAAACATGAGACTAATCTATTGACATTTACTACAGCGATAGGCTAGAGTATTTACAATGAACCCCTTCAGAACACTTTGTCCTATTATAAATTTCTCGATGCGGGAACTGTCAAACGGACCTGGAAAATTGACAGGAAAATTTTCTTTTGGAAGCTCTCGAGAGTCGTACATAAAATAGAATCTTTCTGTTTCAAAACATATATGCTTTAGCCAAAACACCGAGACAGGCAAAAAGTTTTAAAAACGCACGATAAGACGCTAAAGTTGTACTGGAGGTGATCAAGACACTGTGTTGCTGATGACTTAGCTTATTATCTAGATGATTGTACCTAGAGTTACAGTGTTATTGTATATCAGCACAGCAGCGGGCACGACCGCGGACGGCTGTGCACGCGATTGCGCTTCACGCACCGGCCAACAGACTGTGTTTGTGTGCTTCAACCAGCATTTATAGTAATTTCAATCCGTTTTATTAGTGTCAAAATGTATACTTTTATTTTACTTTTAATTTTATTTGTGTACACAAAGCTATTTTATAAAAATCAATAGGAAAATTTATTTATTTTAAATAATTGATTGTTTAATATAGAAATTTGTATACTGAAACAGGACGCAATAGGAATAAAATTTGTATTATTAATATTTATTTTTTAGTTTACATATCAATTTTAATTACTAAAATGTATTTATACTATTATCCTGGGAATATCTATAAGTGATGTACTCAGTCACAGTTTCAAGGAGAAACTTAAGTGGAATTTGAAATAAAATTTTGACACACAAGCTACACAACCTGTTGGCCACGTTGTGTCAAAGTACAAAACACACAATTCTGAACACCGGAGTTGATTGGGTGGCGCAAAACTCTAGCACCACCTGGCACCACCTAACTTACCATAAATCACAATATAAATAACAAACTCAATTTTAATAAATACTTTTTTCAAATAAATAAATCACTTATTTTAAATGCAATAATAAAACCTAAACTCAAGTAATTTAGTTATATATGTTCGATAAAGACTAGATTTGACAAATTTTACAAACGAATGGACTTTCAACTTAAAATGCTAGGAGTGGTATACAGTACAATACACTTTTATGTAAATAATGATAATAGATTTTATGTTTAAGTTGTTTATGTTCGGTTATCAAGTAGGCTAAATAAAATGTGTCTTCATGTCATTAATTATTACTTGTAGTCCTCAAGTGATCAAACTCAAATCAGGGGCTTGCAGAGAAATGGAATGGTAATGATAATTAGGTCTAGTATCGACAATTAAAATCGATAAACTACAATAATTATAAAATACAAAAATATCACATAAGTTATAATTTTAAGTGTAATGTACTATATCACAATCAATGTAGGTTTGAATGAAATCATGGCCCGACATCATGTACATAGTTGCTGAGTATGCCTGAAGTACTGCTCTGGTTTGATTGCTAAATGAGTCTGAAATGAAGCACTAAAAAAGTACACGCTTTTATATAAAAAAAAGATTAGTAGGGGGAGTACGATTTCAAGTAGAAGAAATAGATTATGTTGGCACAAAACTGTATGATGTTATGTTACGAGTGGAGGCTTTGGGGCTACTTATTACAGTGGGTATACAAAATGTTATACATATGATCCTTTATGCATGTGACAAACATTGAAGGAACCTTCTTTCAATTACTATAAAAATACCAGGATATTAAAAAATCATATTTATTTGTAAAGGAATGCATATATCATGGTGTTATTATAATTATCAATAACACATCGGACATGTGTCACCTTTTCAGGTGATGTTGTGTCCTACATTATTTATGGAATTAGATTAATTTATTGAATTAAGGAAATATAAGTAAAAGAATTTACTTAGCTTAATAATAGCATAAAATCTATTGATGAAAAGATCAAGCAATTTTTAGATGAATATAAAAATACCACCTCTATAACATTGAGACTTGTTACAAGATTAAGTTAAAACTTATCTTACTACCTACTGCACATTGACTAGCATCGCTCAAGTGAATGATTCAATTATTATGTGATCGTTAATGCTGTTGACTCTAAAGAATTTCTCCTACAAAAGTTATTACTGTACTTGTAAATTGTAGTCTTGTGACGGTAATAACTGTTTCAATTGGGAATTTCAGAATTAAATGAATTTTAAAATCGCCACAAAACTCCAAATAGACGAACCCTTTGCGCCATTAGTTTTCAATTTAACCGCTGAGAGCGAGTGAAAGTTTACGAGCAGTATCACAGGCATCTCGAGTGCCCCTACAACATGAGCCGGGCGTTGTCGTGTAGTTAGAAGGGCGGGTGGCCGAAGAAGGCGGATGTCTTGAGCAGTCTCTTGAGCATGCCGGAGGTGCCGCGATGCTGGAGGCTCTTGTGCGTGGTCAGGCTGTTCTTGGTGCGGTAGCGGCGGTGGCAGAACTCGCACACGTACAGTGTGTCCGACTGCTCGTGTTTGTCTTGGAAGTGGCGTTTGAGGGAGTAGTAGCAGCTGAAGGTGCGGCGGCAGTAGGGGCAGTCTTGAGGCTCGTTTATCCCTCCAATCATGGGCGGCGGCATCACCATCCCTGAAACAACGCAAACACACTCAACAACCAGTCGTGGTTATGTTTTGACAGAACAGTAGTATGCCCAATCTGGTCCGCAGTTTACGCAACCCAGATATTGAAGGAGTGGAACACAGTTTGTTGTCAAGACACAATGAAGAAAATCTTGAAGATGTTCCTTATGTTTCCATCAGCAAGCACTAATAAACTAGGAATTTAAAAAAATTATTTTTCCACGAGTATTCGTTTTTGCTACATATAAGGATACGTTTATATTTTTTATTTTGTGTGTTTCTACGCCAGAAGTATTTTATAACATTTTGACAAGGAACGGTCCAAACCCTGGTCTTTTTTTTTTAATCCTGGTCTGGTTACTATACAGGGTGAATCTCGTAAGGTGTCCTAAATGGATTACAGACGAACGCTTTGCCCTACATCCTTCAAACAAAATTATTTCCGACTAAATTGACCCCAAGGAATAATTTAAAAATATTTTTAACGTTATATAAATA
Organism: Neoaliturus tenellus; assembly: GCA_030545055.2. Lineage (NCBI taxonomy): Eukaryota > Metazoa > Arthropoda > Insecta > Hemiptera > Cicadellidae > Neoaliturus > Neoaliturus tenellus. The sequence continues at coordinate 71,521,246 of CM061532.1, read as the reverse complement.
CAGGGTGTACCAAAAACTGGGGGTCACAGGTTCGAATCTTGGAAATTTCAAATACAAACATATGTCATATTATACATCATTAGAAAGGTCTATTTAATAGAAACATTTTGGTGAAAACAGAATTTAGTTATCTTTATTCGTTTCAAAATGGCGTCCATTTTTGTAGCCAAAATCAAAATTTACGGAATACCCTGTAATTCTTTTATTATTTGTCATAAATGACTTCTGATTCAAAATAGTTATTTGAAATGAGATAAGCTTTACAATGATATGTCACAAGACCACATTTATTAAAAAACTAAAATTTCCAAAATTTAATATTTTTGAAAATGTTTACATAAACAAAACTAAAAAATTTCAAATGCTAACCCATGTCATTTTGTATATCATCTTGAAGTTCTCGTTGAACTGAGCAACTTTGTAATTTACACTAATGCCGTATCTCTTTTGGTTATGTAGTAGTAGCGTAAAAATGTCATTTTCCCATATGTTTTGCATGTTAATTAATCAGGACATGATAGTAAGGCAGTTTTTCTTCCATTGTTGCCTTACCATTAAATTAACATGCAAGTTATATGGGGAAATAAAGTTTTTCCGTTATTACTACAAAACCAAAAGAGATACGGCATTAGTGTAAATTACAAATATGCTCAGTTCAACGAGAGCTTTAAGATGATATACAAAATGACATGGGTTAGCATTTGAAATTTTTTAGTTTTGTTTATGTAAACATTTTCAAAAATATTAAATTTTGGAAATTTTAGTTTTTTAATAAATGTGGTCTTGTGACATATCATTGTAAAGCTTATCTCATTTCAAATAACTATTTTGAATCAGAAGTCATTTATGACAAATGATAAAAGAATTACAGGGTATTCCGTAAATTTTGATTTCGGCTACAAAAATGGACGCCATTTTGAAACGAATAAAGATAACTAAATTCTGTTTTCACCAAAATGTTTCTATTAAATAGACCTTTCTAATGATGTATAATTTGACATATGTTTGTATTTGAAATTTCCAAGATTCGAACCTGTGACCCCCAGTTTTTGGTACACCCTGTATTTATACAACGTTAAAATATTTTTAAATTATTCCTTGGGGTCAATTTAGTGGGAAATAGTTTTGTTTGAAGGATGTAGGGCAAAGCGTTCGTCTGTAATCCATTTAGGACACCTTACGAGATTCACCCTGTATAACATTGACCATTTGTTAAAAAACATTATTAATTTATAGCCCAATGACAAATGACAACTGACTCCGGAGTCAAACTTTTAAAAAGCTACTAACTTTTCTCAGGATCGAACCGACAACCTTTGGATTCAAAGGCGAGCACTATAACTGCTCAGCGACCCAGCCAGTTGGTATTGTAAGGTAGGTTTAAATTACATGATTCTATCAATGGATCCTTGAAGTTAGCTTTCAATACTATTCCGCGGTTTCAAGCCAGTAGTGTCGAGTGTTTCATTTATACTAAACACATCCTTTAATTAAGTCGTCATAGGTTAAAATTAAAACCAAGCATATTTAAATTCAATGAAATTATCAAAATAAAGCCAGTCTAGGCAGAATAAAAATATGGCCTATAAGTTTATATATTTTTTTTTTATTTGAGAGGGGGCTAAAGGGATAGAGCGATTATTTTGCCTGCACAATTAAGTGGCCATTGCAAAAACCAACTGAATACATTTTGCATTTGGTTACAACCATACTGAGGGCGAGAAACAATATCCAGTGTTCAGTGTAAAACACTGTGGCAAAAGAAACGCTGCTGCATTTCAGCATGTGTGAGATCCGACACTCAGGTAGATGATGTTGAGGGAAAAGATTTGGCCCCTAAAAGTAGGCCTTTTAATCAATACATGCTATTCATTGACTACTATCATAGCCTGCGTGACCAGCCGTTTCAGCGGCTGCTGATAGAGGCTGTCAGTGTTGGCGGACTTGCCGGTAAAATATTCGTAATGCATTGCTTCACCTGCTCCAATTTTGCTCAACTTTAGACCATCATAGCTTAATATGGATTTAAAATATAAAATAATCAAACCCCTCCCACCTTTATCGGACTTTTTAAGTTCCATTTTAAAAGGGCAAAATGGAGGCAGGTGAAGCACTGCATGACGTTCTGAGAGGGGCCTTTCAGTCCCCTCTTGAAGTGTTTCATGTTGGTTTCTTCAATCGAAAGACTTGAATGACATTTGAGAAGCACATTCTGCTACGACGGATTTAGATTTTAAAACTCACCTGGCAGTACAAACTATTTGTCATTTGCATATTGTAGTTATATTACATAGTTAAGTCGCATAAAATTCAAACTGATAAACTATAATGAAAATCATTTCAAATTATCTGGAATTTAAGTTTAAAGGATGTAAGATCAAGAGTCTACTAATAATTACAATTTTGTAAGAAAACTAGTTTTGAGTAGTTTTAATACAAACGAGATAGTACACCATGAGGGATATATTAGAAATAACCTTACATTAAATCCAATCATATTATTGTCGACTCATATTATTGATGAACTTTTGTTGAGCTCAGTAAAAGTTGTATATCATCAGTAAAATATACGATTATCTGAAGTAAATGTTAGAAAAATATCTAAAACAGTTTTATGTCTATTTTAATTTTATATATGGAAGACACTATGGTTCAAATTAATTTATTGGCACTTTAATTAATTGAAACATAAAAGTGAAGTAGTGAGTGGAAAAATTAATTATCTTAACGGAGTAAAACAATTAAGTAAAAAAAGGAAACTATTACACATGGCCTGTCTGTTGTTTAATAACTAGGGCATACCTGGGGCTTTATATCTGGGTTGTACATAATATCAGTGAAGGCGGCAGCGGCGGTGGCGGCGGCGGAGTGGTGATGCAGGTGGTCTGATGGCTTAGGCTTGTGGTACGTGTAGATGTGCGTCATTAGCGAGTTGCGTGAGCAGTAAACTCGCTCGCAGATGGCGCACCTGTACTCCTCGTGGCGTGAGGCATGCTTGTCTGCCACGTGTCGCTTTAGACTCGCTTTGGAGCACAACACCTTTCCGCACGCCAAACACGTGAACACCTTGCGTAGACCTGCACACCAGCACACCATCAGACCACCACACCACCACAGCACACCACTGCCCCTGCGGTGTACGGGGCTTTACAAGGACGGTGTACGGGGCTCGCGCCAAGGTCGCTCACGCGCGTCCTTTGTAAAGCCCTGTACAGCACAGGAAACAAGGCACATGATCAACAAACAACACAGTACAACAATGTTCATCAATAATGAGTCAACAATGAATAGAATTAAGAATAGAATATAAATTTTAGTCTTTATTTGTTAATAAAAATTTTTTAACGGTTATTCTTTAACCAGATGATTATTACTACATCAATAATGTAATAATAATCAAAAGTTCAAGAGTAAGTTGGGGGAGTGTCATTGGCAAATGGGAAACCAGCAAAATTGAGGGAGTTGGCAAAAAAAGAAATTATACATTTAAAAAAATCAAGTATGAAAATTGATTTATCAAACAATTTTACACATCAAAGTAGTTTTGTTTCATGTGAATGAAAAATTTTTGCTTTTGAAATTTTACTGTAAAGCTTTGAAAAAACTCTATGCCTCTTGGTAATAAGTTTTCATATAGAAATTTATTACTGTATCAAAAGTTTTAAAACCATTGCCTATTAAATAAATCAAGACAAAATAACTTTATATTACCAGTTTAAGCACTTTTCTATTTATGTTTTGAACAACAGAAGATATCTACAAATTATTTTGGTGTTATGGTTTTCTAGACCATGTCCAATGTCCATATACATAAAATTTAAAGACTTGATTAAAACTCATAAATTAAAATATAAATGTTCCCATTGTAAACAGCAGATGCAAAATGAAGATCTTACAACTTTTACAACAGCATTGGCATCTGTTGTTAAAGTCTGAAATTTAAACGGACCAATCAACTTTGCTCAGTTTTAAGATTGGGAAAAATTTCAGGTTTGCCCTTGGTTGAAATGTTCCTAACTAAATCAACATTTTTAGATGATGAAGGATTTGTCTTCAGTTGAAATAACATAATTGCAATGATGTTAATTAGTTTACAAAATCATGAGCAATTTTAAATAGGAATATACTGTATCTAGATCTGTGTAGCAAATGGTAATATGATAAACTGAAAAACTCTAATTATTTCATCAATAAACTATTGATTGCTGCTAGACTGATACCATATCTTAAATTTTAAATTATACAAATTTTAAATTATATTTTTACTGAATTTTTATTATAAAATTACGTGAAAATAATATGAAAAAGATTTCCAACAAAATAACCACACTAGACTATGTGAGAAAACCACATATTTCTCCCTTTTGAACATTATATAGGGCCAGTAAAAATTCACCAAAGCAGTAAAAAGTTATTAAAAATCATGGTTCCATTTCCGGTTCTTTTACATCACTGTTTTGACCAGATTTTAGTAGTGATGCAGAACACATTACTATGGCTAGGACAAAACACTAAATAACATTTGTAATATTTTAAAGACTACCCTACAGTGGTGTTCTTACTAAAAAGATTTATTTTGTAAATTTTAGGGCAGTCACACAACAAAACGGATGTGACCTAACAAGACGGGACACAACATCTTACAACTTAGCGAGCTAAGGTAATAACATATTATTAAATGGAATGCCCACACACTTTTGGTGTGGCTGTAGTGTGCGGGCATTCTATTTAAATATATGTTTATTACCTTCGCTTGTGAAGTCGTAAGATGTTTGTCACATCTTGTACGTTTTGGTGTACGGCCGGCCTTAAGTGTACATGTTATTTTTTATAGCAAGTATGAAATTTACATGCACTGCAATATCAATATGTGTTACATACAAAATTTAAAAGTAGGGACTTCCTTATGGATAAATGAAAACACCATCTTCAAAACACAGCCAATCATTATGATATTATTTACTGAAGGATTAAGCTAATTGTTTGAATGTTTCATTAGGCTAGAATATTTTGAAGACTTTTGTTTAATTTTTTGTACACTAATTCGCTTATTTTTACATTTTTTATGTAAAAATGAAGCGCTTACAACACTGTTTAAGAAATAACACACAATAAGTTTTAATTTTCAAGGCCAAAAATAAAATTTTCCTAACGTGGGATGTCCCTATACTTATTAGGTTCTGTAGACTATACATTGGTAATATGCAGAATGTCATGAATGTTAAAGTTCAACAGACTTAACCACGGCCGGAGTATTAATTCCAGGCTTGAGGGGCGGCAGTCGCTTTTTAGTGAACATACTTAAATTAAGTATAAACGCGATCAGTCTGTTGTATAATTTTCATATTTTACTGGTATAATATGTTATGTTGTACCGTTCTAAACTGGAATATTTGGACTAATTTGATTGGACGGTGGCGTTGTCTTGTAATCCAGCTACTTGGAGGTCACGAATTGTGGATAGTTATAAGCGATGGCTTGTGGATGCGATATTCCCTGGTGGGGATTAACGTCCGCACTAGTGAATCCATAAAGACCATCCTCATAATTAGACCAATTTGTATATATGAGGTCGAAATTGTGGTTCGGATCCCACATTAAACTGTAGGTCCCTAGATACCATTGGCTGTTGGGCTATTAATTAATAGTCCTGTCTAAGGCGAATGTCGGCCTAGTCAGTAACAAGACTACAAGATCGCGCCACAATCATCCTACACTAATCTCTCTTTCATATTCAGGTTAAAGCTCCCAGGACAACTTTAAAACTGGTTTATACTAGTTGCGAAGTTGACATTGGGTACAGCAAACGAAGTTGTCATAACACTGTGGTAAGTCTTTTGGCTGTCCACTATGACAATTTCCCTTCCTTCATAATCCATTCATGTTCAAGATAGTGGGGGGTTAATGCGAACTGCATGTAAACCCCTAGCTGGAACTTATGTAGACAGCAGGGGGTGAGGAGAAATGCTATGGGCATGGAAACCTCTAGCTGGAACATATGTTCAAGGCAGCAGGGGGTGAGGAATGCGACGGGCATAGAAACCCCTAACTGGAACATGAGTGGACAGTCCCTTGTCTCACCCTTTCTCTTCCTTCAATATCCCATCCTTCCGGGGGCTTGCGCAAAATGCCCATAAGAGGCAGACGTGCTCAACGGTTCGGCCGGGGTCTCCTTATCCATGAATAACAACAACAACAACATTCAGGTTAAAATACATACAATGTGAGGTCCCTGTCTCAAAAAATAGTGATATAGTGCGATATAATGACATTGAAACCATGAAGTATTGTGAGTGCACTTTGAAGAAATTTCACAAAACCTGTTCTTAGTGAGAAACGGTTTCTTAATTAGAAAAGGCCCTGAGAACTTATGATCAAATAGGAACGACCATGTCAAATTTCAACCCCATAAGCCCTACAGTCATTCTGAAGTCATGTGGGGCGGAGCTCTAAGGAACATAAACAACTATATTTGCAACAATGTTTCTTAGTGAACATCTATAAGTAAAATGGAACGTTTACGTTAAATTTCAACCCACAGGATCTATGGTGGTTTTAAGAATTTGTGGGGAGGGGCCCTAAAGGAAATTTGCCAAATCTTTTTTTAATGATCACCTATGAGCAAAGAGGAACGTCCATGTCAAATTTCAAACCCATTGGCCTTGGATTAATTTTGAAGTCATGTGGGGTGGAGCCTTGAAGAACTTCAAAAACTATATTTCCAAAACCATTCGTAGTGAGTGAGCACCTGTTAGCAAAACGGAACATCCACGTTAAATTTATACCCCCTAGGATCTAGGGTAATTTTGAGGTTTTATGGGGCAGAGCCCTAAAGGAATTTTTCGAATTATTTCTCAGTGAAAACCTATGAGCAAAGAGGAACGTCTATGTCAAATTTCAACCCCCGTTGGCCCTAGAGTAATTGTCAAGACCTGTGGGGTGGAGCCCTAAAGAATTAAAAAAAACTATATTTGCAAAACCGTTTCTTAGTAAGTCACTAAGAGCAAAGAAGACCGTCTGATAGCAAAGAAGAACGCCTGATAGCAAAGAAGAACGTCTGATTCAAATTCAACCCCGGAGGCCCTAAAGTAATTTTGATGTCCTGTGGGGCGAAGCCCTAAAACACATCGAGAACTATATTTGCAAAACTGTTTCTTAGGGAGCACCCATGAGCAAAAAGAAAAGTCCATGTCAAATTTCAACCCCGGACGCCCTAAAGTAATTCTGAAGTTTAGTGGGGCGAAGCGTCCATGTCAAATTTCAACACGTAGGCTATACAGTTATTGTGAGCTTCTGTGGAGCGGAGCCCTAAAGGGGATGTTCAAAACACTTTTTTAATTGAGCACTTAGGAGAAAAGAGATCACTCCAAATTTCAACCCTGCAGGTTTCTTAATTTGTATTTAAATTTGGCCATACGGATAACATTATATTGAAATTTCAAAAGCCTGTGGGGCGGAGCCCTGAAGGAATTTTTTTAAATCGTTTCTTAGTGATCATCTAAGAGGTAAGACAAACCTATGTTCAAAGTTTCAAGTAAATCCGTTTTATAGTTCCGGAGATTTCGTGATGAGTCAGTCAGTAATCACTCCCCGTCAGGCGAGTGAGCTGACCCCGTCAACTCACTCGCCATAATTAGGCCTATTCTATAATATCCTCTATTTTTTTATTACCAATCTTCCATGAGAACAGCTGTTTACAAAATTAATATTCTTTAATGTAATCATATGTTCCAATACAAAAATGTTATTGCTTTAATTAGAATAACGTGGTAACTTTCAAGACGTTTGGGTGGAGTCCTGAAGGAATTTTGCAAAATTGTTTCTTAGTGAGCACCTAAGAGGCAAGACGAACCTATGTTTAAAGTTTCAAGTAACTTGGTTTGTTAGTTCCTGAGATTTGGTGATGAGTCAGTCTGTGAGTGGGATTTCGCTTATATAGATTGATGTTAATCAAATGGGGAAATTTATAATCAAGGGCTTCTAGGGCGCTTCAGTTTGGATAGATATTTACCAATTTACTTAAGAAATAACTTATCGCCGATGCCCATTCAATGACACCAAAATCATTAAAATAGTTTGAAAATAAGTAGGAGGAGTTCCTTGTACAAAAAACCGAGTTGCGTATTAAATATGTATAGATAATGTGATGGTAGTATTACTGTATACTAACACTGTAATAGACTGTGACTGTAATTACTGTATATAGACTTTTTATTTTCCTCAATTTTTTTTTTTATATTTTGTTTTTTACACAAAACTGGATGTCATCCGATTGGCTGTTGTATAAATATGTCCAGTGTATATTGTTTTTTGTTTGTTTAATTAATAGTTTAACTGATTTAAATATATAGATATCCTTATGAAATGTGTGTTTTATCTTTTGGTAACAGGCAAGTTTTACCAAAATTAACAAAATGAACTTTGCTTCCTATTGTAGAAACAGATGCAAATACGTTCATGACAAATATCCATTATGAGTATTCAAAATTGACTTAAATAAGAGTTCTAGATTTACTTGGGATGCCTCCATGTGGATCTATCTAAATCTAATTGGTTCATTAGATACCAATTGTAGACTTCACTAATAATTAATTGTAGACTTCTGTCCGCTGAGTTAAGCTCTATTTACCAAAAAGAAAGAAGTAAAAACCATCAAAGTTTCACATCTTAGAATCAGGGTTCAAGTTTATTATGTATTCCAATTAATTATATTTAAACTATTTTTATAAGAAAGTGAAAAGTTTGAAAATATTTTTCTGTTTTTAATTAAGATTTTATTTCCTACCATACACTTAAGAAATATTACAAAATTATTTGTTGTTTAAAGTTCATTGTTGGTGATGGTGAGTTTATGTCATTGTTTAGTATATTGTTGCGGACAATTGCCATGACTGAATAGTAAAAACAAATTCACAACCTTTTGGGGTCTAGAATCTGATCCTGTCTTCAGGTGGAAGAAATACTTAGAACATAAAAAAGTTAGTAAAAACACACTAGGCAAACCTAGAGAAGTCCATAGCCAAACCTGAAAACAGATAAGGCAGTTAAACAAATTAAATAACTTTTGTTAATTAATAAATGTAAAAAATTGTGTCTTTTCTGTTCTTAGGTTTGGCTCTGGACTTCTCCAGGTTCACCTGGTGTGTTTTTACTTACTTTGTTATGTTCTAGGTATTTCTTCCACCTGAAGACAAGATCAGATTCCAGATCCCGAAACGTCATGAATTATTTCAGTGATGGAAAATGTCCCCAATTATTTACTAAACCATATCAATTTTACTTGATTACGAATCATCCTACAAATTCCTTATTTAATCATAGTATTCAATAGTAACTATAGAGGGGTATCACAAACTCATTTGTATAAAAAAAAAAACATTTTTATTATGAAACAGAACAAATAGTGACCGTCATTAAACTAAGGTAAATTTTACTTCAAATATTCACAAAAACACACTTGTTTCTCAAGAGGAATACCAGAGAGAAAAAGTGTAAACCTGTGTAATATGGTTAAGGTTTTATTACATGACTATTAAATTTCAGGAGTGTTTAAATTTAGAATTTTTTTTATGACTTAGTATCAGACTAGAAAGTAACAGAATAAATGTCAGCATAATTTATTCAATAGAAAATAGACAACATTACAACCAAAACAAAAAAAAAAAAAAAAAAAAAAAAAAACATTAATTTTTAAACTCATAAACTGGTGGAAACTTTACAGTGGTCAATTAATGCATAAAAATGCTGAAGTAAACAACAAGGCAGGTTAAAAATACAGTGTTTTTAAATGTAAAAAATATACATAAATATATTTATAGTGTCTTCTCAAAACTGTAAGGGTCAAATTTTCCCCTTACAAGAAAATTTTTTATTTTATTTCGTTATGGAATATTTTTATTTATTTTAAAAAAAGGAGTCCTTTTATTTTATTTAAATTATACACCTGAGAGTTATTTTGTTTGAATGATTTGTTAAATACAAGTTCATTTTGGGGTAAGGCATTGTTTTATTTAATTTATTAAATCATCTGATTAAGTTAGTAAATTATAAAGTTCTAAGAAGCAATGATTTAGTTCAAAGAGAATTTATTTGGTTACCGTATTTTAAGATGACAGTCAGAGTAGATATTTATGTTGGGGAAACCCGTTATCTTGACTGATAAGGCCGGCAGCGGCTGGGCCGGGAGAACAATAGGCGGTCGGGTCGTGCGGCAAGCGGCGAGCCTGTCGCGGCCCGCTGTGCCAGCAGCTACCCCTACGCCGCCCCTACGCCCCTCCCTGCTACCGTGGGTTATAAAAGCGGGGCATCAAGGGAGGCAGGCAGTGTATGTCCCGAGAGCGAGACGAGCGGAAGTCTGGAGGTAAGTGGGCTCGAAGGAATACTTCGTAGGTGAATAGAATAAGGATAATAGTAAGGCTCCGCCAAGCGATATAACTTGGGCGTGAGTAGTGTTGAATTGTGACTCCTGGGTCAAAGTAATATTAAGGCCAAGGTAAGTCTCTGAAGGTGTGGACGTATAATCCACAGCCTGATAAGTAACAGTAAGGCTCCGCCAAGCGATATAACTTGGGCGGGAGTAGTGTTTAATTGTGACTCCTAGGTCAAAGTAATATTAAGGCCAAGGTAAGTCTCCGAAGGTGTGGACGTATAATCCACAGCCTGATAGGTAACACGAAGGCTCCGCCAAGCGATATAACTTGGGCGTGAGTAGTGTTTAATTGTGACTCCTAGGTCAAAGTAATATTAAGGCCAAGGTAAGTCTCAGAAGGTGTGGACGTGTATTCCGCAACCTGATAGGTAACAGTAAGGCTCCGCCAAGCGATATAACTTGGGCGGGAGTAGTGTTTAATTGTGACTCCTAGGTCAAAGTAATATTAAGGCCAAGGTAAGCCTCCGAGGGTGTGGACGTATACTCCGCAACCCAACAGAAAATAGTAAGTACCCGCCGACTGGTATAGCTCGATCGGGACTTGTAGGGATTTTGGGACACAAGAGCCACGTAGCCCACGAGGGCAGGGCACTACGTAAGTATACCTGTGGAGGAACATCTCGCTTGAAAGTTGCAGAGAGCGTCCGTTGGGGAATAAACGAGACCGCGAGTACCCAAATTTTGAGCCACGGGGCTACAACCAAAATTTGTCCTCTTGAGGCGGGCGATGATGAATCCATGAGACGTTGGTCTATTACACGGACTGAGCCTTAGCCTCAATACGAAGTAGACGATAGTAGGTAATAGGTCCGGACACTCACTATTGACCCCTGGAATTAAACCCGGCATTCGAACTATGCAGGGTAAATAAAGTTTTTCTATTAAATTCGATATTTTTGCACGAATAAAATATTGTCTCACATTTATGGCGCCCGAACAGGGACCGTGAGTGCTTAGTCACCGCGGTTATTAAGTTAAAGTCTAAGACTTTGAGTAAAAGTTTTAGTAAAAAGAAATAATTAAGTTTCATGATGGATTTTTATATCCTCAGAGCTTGGCGTGTAATATTACGCATTCTCGGCTTCAATTTACTATTTATGAGAGTTGGATCAGACGATGGTGGGTCTAGTGAAAAACTAAAGAACAAAAGGACATGGAAACCCTTAGTACACTCGGAACCCAATGTGACAGAGCAGTCTAAGGAGTCCGCCCAGGTTAGTGCAACGGGTGCCACAATTAAAGGGCCTCCCACGACCGAGACCTGCACTGGTGACCAAACACCCTCTCAGGATACTCGTGTTAGCTGGGTGTACAAACTAAGCAAGGCTCAACTTCAAGACGAACTTTCGAAACACGGGCTACCTGCCAAGGGGAACTCCGAGTTATTAAGGAGCGAGTTAGTTCAAGCCGTCAGAGACGGGATTGTTAAGAGTCCATTCACAGAACAAGCCCCTCCGATCAATCAGGACCAAAGAACTCTTGACGTTGAGAGCCAAAACATAAGAGAAATCTTAGAACTTCCGTCAACTGCAAGTTTTGCTGAGGTGAGGAGAGCTCTCACAGCGTTATCGGGGGGAAAAGCTGAGGCACCAAATGAGGATGTTAGATATTATAATCCCTCTAGTCATGTCGCTTTGGGCCCGACTACAACCTGGTCGGTGAACAAACCTTTGAGCTTGCCGCTCAAACAATCACGATGGTCAGGTTCGGCACCTGTGAAGCCGGAGTTTAACGAGACAGCGGCACTGTGCAACATTGTCCGTAAATGGAATCTCCGCTTTGATGGAAGGCGTGACTCAGATGCGATTTCCTTTATAGAAAGACTCCACGAATTAGTGGAAGCCTACGAAATACCCAATGAGGACATAATCAAAGCCCTACCGGAGCTATTGAAAGATAATGCCCTGTTATGGTACAGGAACAACAAGGAGTTTTGGGCAAGCTTTGAAGACTTCTTGAGAGATTTTCAGTTACAATATTTTCCCCCAGGATACACCTTACAGTTAGATGATGAAATCAGGAAACGGACACAAGGAGAAGGTGAACCGTACAGGAGTTATGCAGTGGCTTTGTCCACCCTAATAAGAAGAAGGGGAGGTTTCACGGAGTCTGAAAAGATAGATAGGATATACAGGAATATGCATCCAAATTACAAGTTATATATAAGGCGCAGGGATTTTGTTACTTTGGCGAGTCTCATGAAATTAACTGAGGAGTACGAAACTTGCTTGAGGGATAAGCAAAATTTTAGACCTCCACCAGGAACAGCCCAAGCACTTGTGCCAGAGACAGCTTACGGCGGTAAAAAATCGTTTTGGCAAAGGTCATTATAACACATCAGTACTGTCATCTCCGACCAATAAGGAGTTAGTTCCGACTTGTTCGAGTGCTACACAAACAGAAGAACAAGTGATGGACAAATCAAGTCCGAGGGAGAGGTCACAGTTGTATGGACGGGATTTGAACGTGCCTAAAACGACGACGGCTAGTAGGCCAATAGTATGTTGGAATTGTGGGACCAGTGGTCATACGTCCCGACTATGCCGTCAGCCACGTAAACTTAGGTGTTTCCATTGTAAGAAAGCGGATGTGAGAACACGTGACTGTGATTGTCAGGCCCAGGGAAACCGGATGCGGACTTTGGAGTACGGAGGTCACCGAAGTCCGAGACCCGATGGGAAGTAAAGACCTCCGAAAATTGGAAGTTACGGCTTGGCAACGAAATAAGAAACCCTTGTGTTGTGAATAAGCCGATGATAGTTCTTGACGACCCTAGACCCTATGTAAGAGTAACCATACTCGGACGACAATTTAAAGCGTTAATAGATACGGGTGCGGTGATCTCACTAGTCAATGATGATGTAGTACAACACCTCAATAAGATGAAAGTTGAACCCAAGGAGACGCAATATAGGATATCGATGGCGAATCAAACTGAGGTAACGACGACTACATGTTACCAATTTGAGATAATAATAATCGGGAAAAGGTGCGCAGTCACGATGCCTTATTTAAAAGATTTATCCGCCCAGGTGGTTTTGGGCATGGACCTCATACGTAGCTTAAAACTTATTACGGTAAATACCAATGAAGTTCCAATCGAAGTGTGTCCATTGGAGACGACCAAGATAATAGATGGCCAAGGTTTAAGTATGGACGAAAAGCGAGAGCTAGATGACTTCTTGAAGGAGGAAATTCCTAAATTCGAAGCTTGTTCTGGACGTACCGATTTGATTGAGCACCACATTAAAATGAAAGATAAGGAACCGTTCAAGCTCAGATATTACCCGAGGAACCCGGCGATGCAAAAGATAATTGACGATGAAGTGGACAGGATGATTAAAGAAGGTGTCATACAACCGTCAAGTAGTCCTTATAGTAGTCCAATGGTGTTAGTCAGAAAGCCTAATGGAAAGTTTCGCCTGTGTCTCGATATGCGTCGCCTGAATGCGGCGAGTGAGACTGATGCATACCCAATGCCACGGATAAACGCCATTTTAGAGAAGCTACGGGAAGCGAATTACATCTCCACAATTGATCTTAAGCAGGGTTATTGGCAGGTGCCTTTGTCGAAGGAGAGCAGGCCCCTAACAGCGTTTACGGTTCCGGGGAAAGGTCTCTTCGAGTTTGTAGTTATGCCTTTTGGTCTTCACTCAGCGGGAGCCACTTTCCAAAGACTGTTAGACAGAGTCATAGGTCCTGAATTGGAACCAAAGATCTTTGCCTATTTGGATGATTTAATTATTGTTAGTAAGACTTTCAAGGAACATTTGACCCTACTAAAGGAAGTATTTGACAGATTAAGGGCCGCTCAGTTGAAGTTAAACCCAGAGAAATGTCATTTTTGCAAACGAGAATTAAAATACTTGGGCCACATTGTAAGTAGTGAAGGTATTAAAACGGATCCAGAAAAAGTGAGAGCGATAAGAGAATTTCCAACACCAAAATCCCCCCGTACACTTCGAAGTTTTCTGGGGTTAGCGTCTTGGTACCGCCGTTTTGTAGAAAACTTTGCCAAGCTAACCTTACCTTTGGCGAAGTTGTTGCGGAAGAACGCGCGTTGGGAATGGGATGAAGCACATCAGGAAGCGTTCGAAAATCTGAAAGATAGGCTATGCTCTACACCAATCCTGGTATGTCCGGACTACGATAACACCTTTTGGCTCCAAGTAGATGCTTCCAATGATGGACTTGGCGCCGCCCTCACACAGAAAGTAGAGGATAAGGAGGTAGTAATAGCATACGCTAGTCGGTTGTTGAGTGATGGGGAAAGGAAATTCACGACAACAGAAAAGGAATGCCTCGCCCTTGTCTGGGCTGTAAAGAAATTCAGACCCTATTTGGAAGGTTACAAATTCATAGCCGTGACCGACCATCAAGCTTTAAAGTGGCTGATGAGTTTACAAGAGCCATCAGGGCGTTTGGCGAGATGGGTCCTCGAATTGCAACAGTACGAGTTTGAAATCCGGTATAGGAAAGGCTCATTAAACAAAGTAGCTGATGCGCTGTCTAGGAATCCCATTGTAATGACCGATGTGCGGCCGAACGACTTATCGGCGGAAACAAAACCGGGAAAAGGTTGGTACGATAGGATGTTTGAAAACGTACAAGACAAGCCGCATAAGTTCAAGGACTGGGTAATCAGAAATGGCAGACTGCTAAAACGGCAGACAAGAAGATTGGGTACTGAGAGACTAGTAGAATTTAAGACATGCGTTCCGGAGGCAGAGCGTGATATTGTCATGAGGGATAACCATGATAGTGAGACGGCTGGTCACCTTGGGATTAGGAAGACGACAAAGAGGATCAAATCTCACTACTATTGGCCATCAATGGGCCGGGACATAAAGAAATATGTTCAACGTTGTCTCTCTTGTCAGGCTTATAAGGTCGAGCAAAACAAACCATGTGGGAAAATGTTATTCAGGAAACCTACAGGGCCCTGGTTTACTGTGACGGCCGATCTTATAGGACCACTGCCCCGGTCAAAAAGAGGGTCTAGATTCTTGTTAATGACCCAAGATGTTTATACTAAATGGGTTGAGATGGCACCATTGAAGGCAGCTACGGCGAAGAATGTGGCTAACTCCTTTAGAGATCTCATTTTACTCCGTTATGGGGCTCCGGAGGTTATTATTACTGACAATGGATCATAGTTTACGGCAAAGATTTGGAGAGATCTTATTAAAGGCTGGGGAATCGAACACCAGCTGACCGCCCCGTACTCTCCCCAAGGAAACCCAGTAGAGCGAATGAATCGAGTGATAAAGACGATGATCGCTCAATATATTAAGGGTGACCACAAAGATTGGGATGTGTATCTGAATGAATTTAGGTATGCCATTAACACAGCTGTCCATGACACAACGGGATACACTCCGGCAATGATAAGCTTCGGGAGGGAGTTGAGACAACCAAATGCAACTCATGGTCCCACCGAGGAGTTGGGCGATCCCGAAGAGACCTTTGAATTGAGCATAAAGGGAAGGTTTGACAAACTGAATAAGATAAGGAAAGACTGTCTCGCAAACATTAAGAAAGCACAATTGAATCAGGCCAAGTATTATAATCTGAGGAGACGGGATGCGAATTTCAAAATTGGCGACAAAGTTTGGGTCAGACAACATCCCTTGTCGTCAGCGGCAGAATCATTTGCTGCAAAGCTAGCGGCGAAATATGATGGTCCATATGAGATTATTGCCAAAGTGAGCGATAACATTTATAGTCTGAGGAATAGTTCTGGACGAGCAGGAGAGCGTGCCCATGTCAAGGATATGAAAAGGTACGTAACGTAGCTTACAAAGCCCCTGGAGTACAAGGGCGGTTCGGAGTTCCTGCCGGGTAGGCGGATGGCTTCGTACCCTAGGTAAGCTAGTCTGTAGAGCATAACTGGAGTTAAAGAAGGAAAATATTATTTAATGCCCAAAGTTGAGAAATTTTTCTTTTCTTTTGTCCTTTTCTTTTCTTTTGAAAGTAAAGGGAGTGTGTAAGGGTCAAATTTTCCCCTTACAAGAAAATTTTTTATTTTATTTCGTTATGGAATATTTTTATTTATTTTAAAAAAAGGAGTCCTTTTATTTTATTTAAATTATACACCTGAGAGTTATTTTGTTTGAATGATTTGTTAAATACAAGTTCATTTTGGGGTAAGGCATTGTTTTATTTAATTTATTAAATCATCTGATTAAGTTAGTAAATTATAAAGTTCTAAGAAGCAATGATTTAGTTCAAAGAGAATTTATTTGGTTACCGTATTTTAAGATGACAGTCAGAGTAGATATTTATGTTGGGGAAACCCGTTATCTTGACTGATAAGGCCGGCAGCGGCTGGGCCGGGAGAACAATAGGCGGTCGGGTCGTGCGGCAAGCGGCGAGCCTGTCGCGGCCCGCTGTGCCAGCAGCTACCCCTACGCCGCCCCTACGCCCCTCCCTGCTACCGTGGGTTATAAAAGCGGGGCATCAAGGGAGGCGGGCAGTGTATGTCCCGAGAGCGAGACGAGCGGAAGTCTGGAGGTAAGTGGGCTCGAAGGAATACTTCGTAGGTGAATAGAATAAGGATAATAGTAAGGCTCCGCCAAGCGATATAACTTGGGCGTGAGTAGTGTTGAATTGTGACTCCTGGGTCAAAGTAATATTAAGGCCAAGGTAAGTCTCTGAAGGTGTGGACGTATAATCCACAGCCTGATAAGTAACAGTAAGGCTCCGCCAAGCGATATAACTTGGGCGGGAGTAGTGTTTAATTGTGACTCCTAGGTCAAAGTAATATTAAGGCCAAGGTAAGTCTCCGAAGGTGTGGACGTATAATCCACAGCCTGATAGGTAACACGAAGGCTCCGCCAAGCGATATAACTTGGGCGTGAGTAGTGTTGAATTGTGACTCCTGGGTCAAAGTAATATTAAGGCCAAGGTAAGTCTCTGAAGGTGTGGACGTATAATCCACAGCCTGATAAGTAACAGTAAGGCTCCGCCAAGCGATATAACTTGGGCGGGAGTAGTGTTTAATTGTGACTCCTAGGTCAAAGTAATATTAAGGCCAAGGTAAGCCTCCGAGGGTGTGGACGTATACTCCGCAACCCAACAGAAAATAGTAAGTACCCGCCGACTGGTATAGCTCGATCGGGACTTGTAGGGATTTTGGGACACAAGAGCCACGGAGCCCACGAGGGCAGGGCACTACGTAAGTATACCTGTGGAGGAACATCTCGCTTGAAAGTTGCAGAGAGCGTCCGTTGGGGAATAAACGAGACCGCGAGTACCCAAATTTTGAGCCACGGGGCTACAACCAAAATTTGTCCTCTTGAGGCGGGCGATGATGAATCCATGAGACGTTGGTCTATTACACGGACTGAGCCTTAGCCTCAATACGAAGTAGACGATAGTAGGTAATAGGTCCGGACACTCACTATTGACCCCTGGAATTAAACCCGGCATTCGAACTATTCAGGGTAAAATAAAGTTTTTCTATTAAATTCGATATTTTTGCACGAATAAAATATTGTCTCACAAAACCTCATATTTCATAGTAGTAGATATTTCAATAGATATACTACCTGCTTCACTATAAATCTCTCAGCAGAAATGTACTAATGAATTTTTCCAGCCTTGAAACAAAGTAATAATTGTCAACCCAAATAGTTGTACTGTATTGTTGTTAATGCATTCCCTAGTGGAAAAATCAATAAAAATCAAATGTAAATAGTTTTAATTACTTATACAAAGGTTTTAGTTTTAAGTTACTATCATACTTATTTACATTATGTAATGAATATAAAGTAATATATAAGACCAAGTGCCAATATACACTTGATAAAAATGTCTTTTAAGAAACAATTGTAAATCCCTAATATAATAAAAGTTTATTTTAGCTCAATCCAACCGTTGAGATATTAACATAAACTAAATAATATAATATCAGTTTACAAAATTAACACCACTACTCTAATAGAACCAGTTTCTTTAGGTTTATATACAACATTAAAGATTGATCAGAAAAGTCAGTCTCTTGTTAAATCGTGTATATTTCATGTTTACACTGATTATTTGTGTGGACCCTAAAATGTATCCTAAGATTATTTACCAAGTAGGTATAGTAAAATAGATATAACTAAGCTATATAATGCAGGCGAAAGATTTAAAGCTACTATATACCAGCGATGGAATTTTAAGAGTGAATAAATGTCAATGCAATTCTTATAATGTTTGTTTGCATTTTGAAATCTAAGTTAATCAACAGTAAAATATATTTGGTTTATAAATAAAGCTTCAAATACACAGTCTTATTGGTACACAGAATTAAACATATTTTATTTAAATATCACCTAAAAGTACAATGTTAAGTTAAATTTTAAAGAATATGGTAGTTTTATGGAAATCATGTTTTTACAATGTGCAAATTAGTATGACAAATACAATTATGTCGTCCATTAATATCTACGGGTGGGGCATTTGGTGATCCATTGCTTGAAGGCAAACATTGTAAATTAGGATTTAAAAACAAAACTAGATAATTTTCATATATTTTGGGAGGGGTGATTCTTATGTCAATCCTCTCCTCACCTTACAATGTTAATAGTGACCAATCTACCTGAGTCCTTATAATTGGATCATTGTTATCAATATTTTAGTAATATTAACTTCAAGATTTGATTGAAGTGGAAAAAGACAAATATTGAGATTTTTACAAGCAAATTATTTGAATTGGATTATTAATAATTAAAACAACTAACTTTTACTGATTTGTCAGTATAGATAATAAAATTATTACTCATGGAAACTAGAACTGGTAATTTTTTTTAGTCCACAGTTTACATTTTTGTCTTTTGTTATAAATCATTAAATTAAGTGTGCAAAACAACCTCCAAAGAATTAATACTAAACACCTAATGTGCCTTGAAATCTAAAATTTTAAACTTTTGGATCTTCTAATTTCATTTCTGAATCATGTAAGATATCAATACCGTAATCTTCTCATCAAATAAGGTAGCTGTGGTACAAATAATTGATAAAATGCCAAATTGATAATATAAATCTTAATATAAACATGCAGATCCACCCATCGAACACTTGACACTTTCCCCCACTTAAATGGTTCACATTTTCACTGATCACTGATCACTGGTCGCCCGAGATTATTGGAACACGTTCCGGTCGTCTTGACTAAAGTGTGGTTCCACAAACTGTGTATTGCCCTCGGTTCGGAACTTTCGGTGGTAGATGCTGCGGTGGTTTCGGAGGCTGTTCATGGTTCGGTAACTCTTGTTACAAATGTCGCACACCAGTTTGCTGTCGGGCCGCGGGCCACCTCGCCAGCCTGCAACCAGACGTCAACGTCAGAGCCTCGAGTCGAGCCACTCCCGCGCCACCAACACGACCCGTCACACCATCACTCCACTCCCGTCACACCATCACTTCTCACTGACTGGCCCGACACGCAGCCAACACCATGGTAGGGGAACTTTGGTAATGAAATGTATGACGTGTGATGTAGTAAAAATGAGATTATAACACTACTTTACCATTCATAGACCTCTTCAAACCTTCACTCTTTAATAACCTGCTTAAGTTAAATAACTCCATATTTGTAGAGTAGGATATATTCTAATCTTATAAGTATGTAGGCCTACCCCATAATATTTCAACTTGTAGCTATGAAGACAGATGCACACACTACATAGTTGTGTCATAAATTAAATATGTTTTTTTAAAAACTATTCATATTCTGATTTACAATCAGAGTTTTAAACATTATTATGACATGAACTTGAAGATAAACCGATTCTGGTACACAATGAATTAGTTTCCATCATTAGATGTGGCACATTAATTCATAGTAAAATGCTTGAAAATGGTTTAATGAAAATTAATTGTAATTAGCTGTGTCCCCCTTCACACAATTTAGCTCTGCGAACTTGTCATTTACCTACACAGTATCCAATATTCTGTAACACAATTGTAATACAATATATAATTCTGTGCTATTCCGATATATTTGGCAACAATGCATTAACTCTCATTGGACTATTTTCGTTGGAATTATGATTCATGGAAAATTACAACGTTTAGACAATAAACAGCCACTTCAAACTTATGAGGTTTATTTTAGTAAAGGTATGTTATTAGATAAATAAATTGTCTGTTCTCCAGTTAATGATATGAAAGTAATTTAATCTTAAATTATGAAAGTTCTCAGCATTATAGTCTGGCATATATGTAGAAAAGTTTTGCGTTTGAATGTAGAGATCTCAAATTTGGAAATACCACATGTACATGAAAAGGTATAAATTTAGATAGGAAGTCATTTTAGATTTTCTATATATGGGGTTTCAAATGGGATTTTCTAATTTTTCACCTTTAAATTTAAAAACTACATAATTTTGAGTTATAAAACTTGCAAAAACTTAAAAAAATTTACAATTTAGTTTTTTTAACCATTAAATTATCTTAAGTTGTTGCAGAGAAAAATCCAAAAGAATATCCGATCTGATCCCATACATCAATATTTGATTCGACGCGATACATCAATAAATCTTTTATTTGATGGTATTATTCGTATAGTGCCTAAAGTACTATCGAATAGAAAATTTTTCTATCCAATTGATATATCCCATTGGATCAAATATCAATATATATGATCAGATCAGTTTTTCTTTTTTAATTTTCTTTGCAACAGCCCAAGATAATTTAACAGTTGAAAATACTGCTGTTACTAAGCTGTTTATTTTTTCAAAGTCTTGCAAGATTTGTAACTCAAAATTATGTAATTAAAAAATTCTAGGGTAAAATTGAGAAAATCCCAATTGAAACCCCATAAACCCACATGCATAGAAATTCTTAGAAGGCCTCCCATCTAAATTTAAGCCTTTGTACATGTAGTATTTGTATTATACATTTTAGATTTATATCATCAAATGCACAATGTTGAAATGACTCTTTGGAAAGATTACTTTAAAGTGATAAGTTGATTACTGTACAAGTTGAGCGTTCCCAAAAGTTTGAAATGCCTGTTATCAACTGATCTTTTCCTTATCTTTGATCTAGAATAGGTTTTTTTGGCAAATACTGTTGGTATGCTTAGGTTACCTAAACTTGTGTAACCATTAACAAGCTTATTTTTAATATTTAACAGCTACTATTACTGAAACCTCTTTTTCATCCACCTACTAAACATTTCATAACAAATTTATATTCATTCTTGATTCTTTTTTACACTTAATCATGTCACCTCAAAAAGTTAAATGACAAAAACTATAAAAAAAGTTCAGCTATTTTACTTTTACAGCTCTAAAATATTTACAGATTACATAAAAATTTAATGTCACATCTACCCAGAAATAGATCTTCTATAGCTATATCTATCACAACTAAGTCCTTAAATGCATGTGTATCATAACAAAATTCTTAAATAAATATCATAACAAAATTCTTAAATAAACATCATAACTCTATATATTTTATCAGTATCACTAACCAGATCCTAATCACATAATGGTTCTGCCTAGTTTATGGGACCATATTCCTTAACAACATTTGTTCTGCCTCTCACTTTAACGTTTGCAGCCCATGTTTGGGGTGGTACTTGGATTTGTGAACGAGAATGCTGTTGACGACAGGTGCGGTGCAGCTTGCAACACAGGAGACACCAGAACTGACGGGTCTCCAGGCGGCAACAAGTGCCGCAAGTGTTTGTCTTGCAAGTGGCGGTGGAGCGTCATGCGGTAGGCCAGCCCTTGAGGCGGAAAACCTGCATAACTATGACCGACCACAACACCACTCACTCCCTTGGTAACATGCAATCAAAGCCTTGCGCAACACAAAAGAATGTGGTGGGACTTGATGCACTGGTAATTACTTGATGTGTACAGTTTCAAGAGTAATTGTGACATAATTTTGTAGCTGGTTAAATTTATGGAGTATGCAATCTTATAAGAACAGTCTTCTTGTATGTAGCAAAAAGGAAGGGATCACCAAAAAGTTTTTTATATTCATTGGTTATCCACACAACATAAGTTTTAGTGTCTTAAAATATATTTTTCTTTTCAAATGTGACATAAGAGATTTTCTAATTTTCTTTATACACTGCATAACATTAAACAGCATCTGATAATCACTCGATGGAGACAGTGTTACAATTTTGTTACCAATGATTCATAAAAAATACAATGGAAACTCGATATATATATATATATATATATATATATATATATATATATATATTTTAAATTTATAATGAAGTACACATAAGTAGCTAAGGAACACACTACACTAACATTACCATAAGAATCGACAAACTCTGAACTATTGAAAATCAAATAGTTTAATTACATACTCTGTAGTATTCCTTCGCTTAATTGCAGATACATTGTTAACTGGCAGATTTTTATTTAATTCATCTAAATTACAGAAAGAACCGTAATGAGAACATTTCTGGAAAAAAGATATTCAACAAAAGTCTACAACATTCATTTTCTACAACTATTGCAATGATTTTCAACAGTGTTTTACTACTTCAGTGGCCCATTACACACTGATATGGCAAGGCTGCCATGCTATGACACACTGCACATGTCACGCCACAATTCTGCTAGTGCCGTTGCAGGAGTTTACGCACTGGAGTGCTGCCATGCCGCGCATTTGCCATTATTTCATATTTAGGTTTTGCCTTCATTTAGGATATAAAAATGATATATCAACGTCTAAAAGTATTCATGATTGGAGTTCAAATTAACGACCATGGACCAGAGTGTTGTATCAGTGCAAGTGCTGGCCGAATCTCAAGATGCAAGTAGCATGTGTCAATTCAAGGCTTGTTACACACTCCACATCTGCTGTGAGGCGGCAAAAGGTCTAGCGTCACATCACTTGGTAGGGGCACGCCTGGGGCCATTGTTTACCAATGCCCTGTTCATGCCCCTGCCAAGTGATGTGATGGCACTAGAAGCTCTTGCCTTCGCGAAGGAGATGCGCCTTTTAACTGTGGAACAGACCCAACAAAAACCTAACGAATGGTTCAGCGTGCACTGCTACCTCCGTGTGTCGTCCCGCCCATTCAATAACATTGGTTTTCGCAAGGCAGAGCCCCTCTATCTAAGTATGTAACAGGCCTTTAATTAATTTTTTGCATCAGTCACTTGAAAAAAATGTTACCATTGACTATGTACACTAACGTGAATAGACCTCTCATCCAATGCATTTAGATTGAGGCAAAATTTTGGAAGTTCGGTGGACGCCGCACCAGAGTCGCTGCCATCAATGTTGTTATTTTTCAGCTGAATTTACAGTGCTGCCAAAACATTTTACCAAAACAAAAACATAACTTTCAGTTATAAAATGTTTCATCCTTGGTTTAGAAGAGTGGTAATAATGATTTATCTATCGTATGTTACGTGTACTTCGATGGACGCCGCACGAGATCGCACCACCGTCAATATGCTTCACACACGCCTATGCTATGAGAAGTCTACTCACGTAGTGTACAAAGTCAATGATGTTACCCTAATTTCAACAAAATTGAGTGAACCTTCAAAACTAATGGGACGATTTGCTGAAATTCCGCGAATTTTGATGTTTGTAGTTTATGATGTAGGTCTGGTAATTTTTCAAGACCTATTTTGCCATTATTCAACATAAATTCCAGAGTACGCATTTTTACATAAGCTAGCTGACAGAAAAAATTATTTTGAATCCTTTTTGGAATCTTATAACTTTTGCATCTTATTAAATTGTAGTGGATATAAAAAACAATCATACCGTTTATAAATTTTTAAATGGTTTTACCTCATCTGATAAATTTTCTAAAAATAAATTTTTTACCACACCAACAATAGTTATTTCAGTTTTCCACATCACATGTTTCAGTACAATTAATAAAAATTGTGATTTACTAGCCTAACCAATAAAATAATAATGAAATAAAATTACCTTGTCCAATTACTGGTTATCAAAAGACGACCATCATGTTTCATTCCTTAGAACTTCATCAGGTCCATAGTACACAACTACCACATAGTCCAATGTATTATTACATTGTGGTTTGACAAATGATTCAATAAAAAGTTGTCATGATGATAAAAGTACAATTTTAATCGGTTTTATTCAGTTTTATTATTTTTATCATTATGGCAACTTTTAGTTATAGTGACTGGGACAACTTTTTAATGAATCATTTGACAAACCACAATGTAATAATACATTGGACTATATGGTAGTTGCATACTATGGACCTGATGAAGTTCTAAGGAACAAAACATGTCATCTTTTGATAGCCAGTGATTGGACAAGGTAATTTTATTTCATTAATAATATATTCCAATCCAGGGTCCCGATGAATGCTATAATAAAAATAACTATAAACATGAAATAACTATTATCCCTTAGTATTTCAACTGATTTTGAACTCCAGAGTACATTTTTATATGAATTCTGTGAGGATGTAATTTTAGTATTAATTGTACTGTATTGGATAGTTTATAGAAAAACAAGGGTTCCTCTACTATACTGACTTATTTAAGAAATGGGGAAAGGTGATCTGAAGTTGAATCATAATAAATATCACGTTTACAGAACTGGATTTTATAATCTATACATATGTAACTGATTATGCCGTCTCTTACTACATCATATTTTATATGGTTGACACCTTTAAAACATTGAGTGGATATATATTTAATAGTATCCCACATTGTTAAGCCCACTACAGACGTTCAGTTTTAACTGTCAGTTCTAAATGACAGTTAAGAACTGACCGTTAAAACTGATCGTCTGTATGCAGGATTTGGACTGAGCTAAGACCAAAAAACTGAACTGATGGACTGATGAAATTTCAATAAATCCAACTGACAGATCGAACTGACAGCAGTTCGAACGCACCGTGTGTATGGTCACTTCAGTTTAGTCGCTCAGTCCAGCCATCTGCGCATGCTCAATGTACGTAGCTCCGCGCACCTGCCAGCCGTCTGCCTCGCACAACAACAGACCACTGCTTTGTTTTCATCAGTTCGTTTGGTAACTCTGTTGTCTCGCGTGTTTTTTAGTGAGTTTTTAAGGTGGGAAAAGTATTTTTAGTGTGGTGTTTGGGTTATACCCACATATTTCGCATTCTTCTTCTCTTCCGTCTTTTTACAATAATGCACACAACTGCACCATATAATAACAAGGGTTCTTCGTCAGTCATTTTTCAGTGACAGCTTGACAACAGACGACACAAACTCAACTGGTGTACCGAGGTAGACTGTCAGTTAAAACTGACCGTGTGGAGGCGATTGGAGCCTTCAGTTTTAACTGTCAGTTCAAACTGACAGTTAAAACTGATCGTCTGTAGCGGGCTTTAGGCTTATATATTTTTAATACTATAAAGAAAGTAAAGGATGAGGAGTTACTAGAACAAAAAATTAAATTCAGTAAATATAAATCTATTTATATAATAAAAAGTAATAAGTTACAAGCATTGCCAAGTAGATTCTGATAAATATGTATATTTGTTGATACACTAAGCTATATAATTCAAATTGTAACATTTGCATAGGCTTAATAAAAATACTATACAACTGAATAATTTACTAATGAAAGAAAACCTACATTGAATTACTGTATTAACATTTAAAGCCTATACAGCAGCAACTGTCAAGGCCAATGTCAATTGTTGTGTGTGGAAAGAGTCACGTTAATTGTTGAGGATGGTAAACAATCTGTGATTGTCAGTTAAGCGGTATCTATTTATTAACCATCATATTCTCTTAATAAACCCTTCTATAAAGGCACAGCTAAAACAAAACCCTTTCACAGGAGTAAAAGATTCTTTTCAAAAAAGCTTCCTTTTAGTAAAACGACACAACTGATACTATTATATGTCTAACAGATTTTTTTTTTTTCCTTTTTCAGTAAGAATATAAGTTACATAATCTAATGTGTAGACAAACTGAAGCAAACTATTTTTTTATTTAACTAACAACAAACAAAGATTTCATTTTATTAGCTATTGAAAAAGAAACAAAGAAACAGTTAAACATACATTAAAATTACATCTACCATAAAATGCACATTTAAGCTTTTAAACCTATCTATACAAATATGACAAACATAACTAATTTGAAAAAACATTAGAAACTTACATTGTTAGATGTTTTTGAGGGGTTGAAAGATTTTTTTATGCTTTTATTGCCGTTTGTAAAAGTAAAAGTTTCATCATGAGATCTTTCATTATTGATAGTAGAAAGTAACTGTTGGGTTTTTACATTCTTTTGTGTTTACCAATAACAATAATTTAAAATATAAATTTGTGTGATGTTATACTATTTTGTTTAAAACATTTCAAAATAAAATTTTTGTTTGTTCTTTTTTTATTACATTTTTGTATAAAATCTAGTATATATATGCATCATTTGAACATCACTCAACCATTCTTTAAGATACAATGATTTTATGACAGACAGTTTGGATTTAGACAAAATTTAAGTACACTTGATGCAACTATAGATCTAATTAGAAACATTGTGAACGAAATAGAATCTGGTAAATTAATATGCTTTAGAAGTTTTGACATATCTAAAGCATTTGACAGCGTTTCGCATAAAATACTTTTAGACAAAATTAAATACTATGGATGTGAAGAAATTTCATTTAATCTCTTGAAGTCTTATTTACAGGATAGATTGCAATTTTTGGAATTCAATAATGAAATATCTCATTGAAGCATAGTAAAAATGGGTGTTCCACAAGGCTCCTGCTTAGGCCCTTTGTTATTCAACACAGGGCCGATTTTGTAAATGGGCCCGGTGGGCCCGGGCCCAGGGGCGCAAGGGCCAAGGGCGCAAGAGCCGAAGGCCTGTCTTATTTTTGTTGGGAGCGCGACAAAGAAAATATTCTACAATTTATCAAGCAGATTTTGACGTTGATGCCATAACCACGGGGCTTCGTACTCCTAACAGTAATAATGATAAATGTTTTGCAATCAGTAGAAGTCGCAGTATACAGCGCGTACTGTACTGTGTACCATACCCACACAAGTGCGGAAGGGCGACGTGGCTGGAACACCCGTCCTCCCGAACGGCGCGCCAACTACTAATCCCCACCACGGGTCCATCTCCCCCTGCCGCGCCGCTCCGCCCTCTTCTCTCCCCCCCCCCCCCCAGCTGCTACGTGCGCGAGCACATTTTACTTTTACAATGCACAACCGCAGTAGGTCAAATATGAACACAATAAAAATAGTTCTGTCATTGTTTCATTTTGTTGTTATGTTGCGAATGTGCATCTCAAATCGTCAAATGCCTTTGGCATTGGGTTTGTTTATTTGGTGATTCATATCCTCGGGAGAGGTGGTGGGAGGGGCGGAAGGGGGGTGCAAACATCTCTCGGGCCCATAGCGCGTCACATACAAACCGCGGGCCTGATTCAACATATATATTAATGACCTGCCATCAAGCATAACCAATAAAGAAATAATAAAATTCTTGTATGCAGATGATTTTGGGGTGATTTACTGCAAATACCCCAGAAGAACTACATTTTAACCTTAATATGGTAACTAAAGAAATCCAAAACTGGTGTCACGCAAATCAATTAGTTTTAAATTTGGATAAAACTCAAAATTTAGAGATAAATTTTTCAAACAAGTATTACCTTAATATTAATCAAAATTCTATGAAATTCTTGGGAGTTTTAATTGATTCAAAACTAGATTGGAAAGATCATACTATGTATATTAATGAAAAAATTAGTAAAGGACTTTATGTTCTTAGAAGATTAAAGGGAAATGTATATTTAGACGTTCTACTGAATGCATATTATGCGTATATACATTCCTATTTGAACTATGGCACTGTTATCTGGGCAAACAGCACAAATTACCATCTTGTATTTAAAATTAAAAAAAAGCAATAAGAATAATTACAGGTGTTAAACCTAAAACACACTGTAAACCATTGTTCAAAAAATTAAATATATTGACTTTGGCATCTTTATATATACTTCAAATTTTATTACATATGAAAAAGAACTATTCAAAATTTTTATTAAATTCAGATATTCTTCAATATAATACAAGAAATCAAAACAAATTGAATGTATCTTTATATAAGTATTCAAGAAGCAAGAAAAATTACAATGAAATGGGCGTCAAAATTTTTAATAATTTACCAAATGGTTGGAAAAATTTAAGTGAAAGGCAATTTAAGAAGAATATCAAACAAATTTTACTTGAAAAATTTGCATACAAAATTGAAGAATGTTTCACACCTAAATTCTGGAAAAATAACCTATTGGACTCTATATTAAACTAATTTAAAATAAGATTATTTTGTATACCTGATAATACCAATAAAGTTATTATTATTATTATTATTATTACCAATACCTCTTAGAAGATTTGATACAGTTGTTTATGGGTAACTCATTTTATTTGGCTTACTTAATCTTCAAATGTCGTTTTTTCACACGTTGATCAGTTACTTTTTCTATTTCTGTTCGATCTTTATCTTCAGATTCTAATGGATTATCATTCTCATGTTGTGTCAAAACTTCAACATTTGGAGTTTCTTGGGATAAATTGCGTAAAATTTTTTGGGCCTTCTTCTTTTTTCCTTTCAGCTCATGTTTGGAGTTTCCACCAGTACTCTTGTCGGTGTTGGAACTTTTCTTCCCTTTATCTACAGGTGGTGTCAAATCAACTTGAGCAGAACTGTCAATAAACTTATTTTCCTCCCCACCTGTTGGTTGAAGTATTGCCGAGATCCCACTTGAAGGTTTTTGACCGTCAAGTAAAGAACCTGTAATATCATCATCCATAGAACTTCCACTTTCTTCCAGCTTTCCTTTTCTAAAGGAGTTGCTCTCGGTATCAAAAGTTTTCGTATCAGTACTTTCTTTTTCATTGTCTTTGACAGTTGGTGATGAATTCCTTGGGCTTGAATCTCCACGGTGTTTTCCGTTTTGTTCAGGTGATGTTGGATCAATTGGTTTAGGACTCATATTCTGTTGGATTTCACCCTCATTGGTTGATGGAGCTAGACCAGGCTCTGCCATTCCATCTTTTTGCTCTTTATTCTCCCTTGTAGTTGATTCTGTGGGGACCTGTGAACTTGCCCTAAGTTTATTAGAGTCTGTAATATTTGGCAATAGGTCATTTTGCTCTGACTTCAGCTTTGAACTTTCACTTTTTTTATCATTTTCTTCGTTAGCAGGAGATAAAATACCATTATGTTTAGCACTTTGTTGTTTTCCTTCCTTCCCTCCTTCTGGTGAAGATGGTGTTACAGCATCTTGTATCGGACTTTCGGTTGGTTGAGTTATACTTTCAGTAGTAGCCTGTAAATCTTGTTCATGTTGAGGCAGGTCGGTATCCTTAATATGTGTTGGATCGACTTCAGAATTTCTTTTTTGTTTTTTATCCTCATTTTGGGCTGTTGTCTTATCCTCCTCCTCAAAATTATCAATTGGTTTTGTATCTGTATTTGCAGGTGTGGCTCCTTCATCTTCTTTGGCAATTTTTGTTTCAATGTTTCCTGTCGGTTCTGTTAGATCACCTGTTTTGGACATTTTGTGTTCAACTCCTTCATTATCATTAGAACTATCTTCTATTGGTTTTGAGATTTCACTTTTTTCATCATCATCCGTAGGTCCAGGCACATCATTTCTTAAAGGGCGATTTTTTTCATCTTCGGTTGCTATGTTATTTTTGCTTAAATTACTTTTCTCGAAACCTTTAAATGGTTTAGAGGTTTTACCCTTTCCATTATCATCTGCAGGTCCAATAACATCTCCTTTTAAAGAGATATTTTTTTCACCTTCATCTGCTGAGGTTGCTATTTTATTTTTTCTTGAATTTTTCTCTTCTTTATCGACCCCATTTTTATTATCTACTACATTGTTTGATCTAGTGGTTTCATGATCTTTTTCCTTAATTGAGACTTCAGATTGATAGTGGTTTTGTTTGGCAGAATTTTTTAAAGATTCAGCTAAATCATTTGCAACATCAGCTAAATTTGAAGAGAAATCATCAAAAGAACTGTCAGGCTTGGATCTTTTATCACTCCCTACCTCATCTTTGAGTTTAGTTTCTACCGAATGACTCGTTTTAGCCAAGTCATTATTTTCTTTATGCTTTTTTGAGTGTTCTGCAGATTTTAAGTCTCTTCCAGAGCTGGAAGTTTTCCTTGCAGCCAAGCTTAACTGCCTAATGAATTCATCCACTGATATTCCTGGAACTTGGGTGGGACCATTAGTTTCAGAGGTAGATGGTGTACTCTTGTTCACCAATCCAGTGTCTCCATTGGCCAATACAAAGACAGGTTTATAAGGTGTCAAACTGGGGTCTCTATGTTGATTTGAAACACGTCTGGTGTTTGATTTGAAGTAGTTTCGACCAACTCTTGATATAAAAGAGACAATTACTTCACATAAAAGTGTAAGCCACACTCTTTTTGCTATGCCAACAAACATTTCGGATCTAAGAAACATGGTAATAGCATTGAAAATCGATGACCATGATGAACCTGAATTTGGAGTTGCAAGTGAAGTGGACTCACCATGAACAGTGTTTTTAATACTAGTGTTCCCATCAATAGTTGTTTTATTTTTAAATGATGTTGAATTGTCACTTTCTAGTTGCACCACACGCTTCCCTTTATCTTCACTAGGCTTCTCTGTACTTTCTGGAGAGCTTGGAGGTGTTTTTCCTTTTCTTGTAGCACCGCCTGTGTTAGGATCTTTCACATTTTTCTCCTCCTTGCCTCTGTCTTTCAATGGTTTTTCTATACTTTTATCAGATTTTCCAGACATACCGTAGTTGTTTTTCCAATAACTAACTTATTTCTAAGTCGATTCTTTAAACTATTTTAAAGACTTCCGTTCTAAATGTATTTTATTGAAAGAAGAACTATCCCCACTAAAAAATGCCCACTTTTTTGATTTGGGACGGTAATAATATAGTCACTCAATAAACTAGCCTTTCGAAATGTAACAAATACAAACTACACACATTCTGTATTGGACGTCACTGAGTTAGAGAGATAATTTCTATCTGATATAAGTTATCTTAACTGCAACATATTCAATTTTAAATCATTTTGCTGATAGGAAAATTATAAGTAAGGCCTGACTAAGTTAATTAGCAGCAAAAGTTTCATTGTTTGTTGACTTAAAAAATCTGTATTTGTCAGCAAAACCTTTTTAAACAATGATGCATTGTCCACAAATTCCATTAATGAAAATTATTACTAAATGATCATGTTAAAGATAGTGAGAAGTAAGTTTGAAAATTGCTGATATAAAAGAAAGGTACGATAGTATATTATGATTAGAATAAACTGTGACTGCTTTGTACAGAAGTAGTAATGGTAGTTTTGTAGTATTAGTAGTAGTAATAGTGATAACTGATTGGAATAACTGAAAATCCCTAAAGGAAACGTTACCAAAAAATCCATTGGAATTTTTTTAATTGTAAATTATTTTTTATCATTCTGCACAACATCAGCTAGTTTTTTGTACTTTGACCGAAAAATCTGCTGAAATATTTTTAAGACTGTAATAATTTAGAAAATATTAAAACCGTGTGGGGTTTTAAGTAGTCCCAGTATGAGTAGTGTTGGAGGACATATTTTCATTCCAACCTGTATGTGATGTGGGTTAGATTAGATTACATATATGGAATTCATTTGCAATACTTTCCTTATTGGTGGATATCTTACTCTGCTTCTTGCTTGCATCTTAATATTTAAATAAAACTTCACAGTCAAACAGTTGTTCTTTACAGTTGTTCGGTAAAACAAGTTCAACTACACTGGAACCTTGATATATCAAACCTGAAGGGGAATTTAAAAACTTCGTAATGTGAAAGGCTTCGATATACTGAGATTCTTTATATTCAGGTGATTTTTTACCAACTTCAAAAAAATGAGATTCATCACAAAACTCAAGTTGTTTATAAACCGTTCCATAGAATTGTTGTCACAAACTAATCAGGACAAAGTCTATAAATGATAGACAAGAAAAATAAGCAGTTCTGAAAACATACAAACCAGGATCGAGCGGGACTAGAGGACTTATGTACTCTTATACATATTTTTAATGTCGTTTTGTCAAATCAATACTCACGGTAATAATGTAAAATGAATTTGCACAAAATGCAAACAAATTCTTATCCAATTTGTAATTAACAGAATAACACTACATACCACAATTAATTAATAAGTTAAAACTGCAAACGCGAGAAACAAGAACGGCGCTGCAAACACAAAGGAGCACACACAAAAGACTGGGTGACGTCCCTACAACGTCAGGTTGCAAAATAAATTAATGAGTTCAAAGATTCAACAATATGTTATTCTTTTTTAACTTTGATATGTTGAGGCTTAGCAGCCAAAGTGTTTCCTTGATAGAGGTTCTTAAGTCATGCATCGGAGCTACAAAAGTTCACATTATTGAGCCATATTCATATAAAGCAGAATTAACCAGTTATTTATTTAACAATAAAAGATCAAACAAGTTTCAAATATTCAAAAAATCAACTTTTAAAGTGTATTTAACAACTAAGCTGGCACACTTACTGAATAAATGCCTCGTTATTCACTTACATTACTTAAGTCATGCATCGGAGCTACAAAAGTTCACATTATTGAGGAGGTTATACTGGCTAATCCTTTGATATATCGAGGTAGAAATAACATTAGATTTATAGGCAGGCTCAAGAGGAATGGGGAAACTTTCATACATCGAGGGGTTTGATATATCAAGGTACCTCTGTATCACGTTTAAGCCAGTAACACGTTGAATTGCTACTAAACTCAGGTAGGCTTAAATGTTTATCTCAGTCTATATATTTTCAATAACATACAGAAGACAACTAGTTCATTTTCTATTACATGTCACTGAAATACCATTCTGGAAAACAGAGGGATAGAATGAGTGGCTACAGTACTATATTTGTTCATTTCTTTTTGATTTGATATATCTTCAGTCCTTGCACAGGGTGAGATTGAAGTATCCAAATCAGAACAAACCAAATGCTGCCAATATACTTTTTCCACATACTGAAGGCATGCATTTATAGTTTAGAGTGGATTCCTACAGTAGACACCCTCAAATCCGGCTATCATGAAATAAGACCCCTGGCCATATTCATATAAAGCAGAATTAACCAGTTATTTATTTAACAATAAAAGATCAAACAAGTTTCAAATATTCAAAAAATCAACTTTTAAAGTGTATTTAACAACTAAGCTGGCACACTTACTGAATAAATGCCTTGTTATTCACTTACATTACTCTAGATCAGACTTTGTATCATCAAGCCGCAAGGACAATCAGACTGTGATGCCGGAAGAAAAGTGGCTGATAGTGATGAACAGTGTTTATGGATGATAATACCATTCAAATTTTGTAATGCCGGCTTTTAAGGAAGTCTTGCCTCTGAAATCCTACCAAAGCCGAATGTTTTATTTCGTGAAGATCTTGGCTGGATTATCTTGTTACTATAACATTCAAGGGCGGACTAGAGGGAGTCCACTGTATATACAGTATAATGCAAGAAAAATATGCTTACTTTGCTGATATGGGGTTTTTATTTTTCAGGTTTAATTTTTAAGAACAATAGTATTCATCAGAAGTTCAATATGAATTAAAAATTTCTCATCAAAGGCGGTTATAGAATTGTGTTCACGATTGTTTCGACTTAAAAGCATAAATTAATTAAACAAACTCTATAAAAAGTGTATTATTGAAAATTTGATTCTACTCTGCTTAACTGAGGTAACTTGCAACCAGATGAATCTAAAAATCAATTTAAAAGGGGGTCAACAATCCAGAGTTAGTCAGGACTTTTACTATTAAATTGAAGTAATTTTTACCTATTTGAAATCATTATTGAGGTATAGTGTTCAAATTTTGCAATTTAAAAACTTACCTTGTGAGGTGCCGGCAGGGACAAGTTCATTTCCAGTGCCAACATGTCCTTGGTTGTTAAGTCCTACAACAAACATAAAATTTAGAAATAAAACCCATATTTTCAGTTAACTTACAAAACAGGATTACAGATAAGCAATATAGTGATGTTAAGTTAAAACCACTTCTTAAAGATTAAATACGCAAAATAATTCTTTAAGAAAAAAACGAATATATTTGAAGTAATTGAAGCATTTTTGGATCCTTATATAATGAAATTATAGATGCATAAAAAATAGATATGAGATTATCAAATACAGTAATATTTCATATTAAATAATTTTGTAAACCCTTTAATTGAATTCAGATTTTATCACAAATGTATGGGGTAACTGATATTAAGAGTAAAAATAATTTATCAGAATCTAATCTTCATGATTACAGAAACACTGTATCATATGAAAGTGACCTCTTACAGAATCTTAAACAAAACCAATATGGAGACCCAATTTCAAGAATTACGACACATTTAATAAGCCGTTAAATGAAGATAATCAATTCAACTGTGTTGACCAAACACTTAGTTTTAACAATCATGTTCAACAACATCCAAATTCTGAATTTGGTACTTCCAGTGCCAGGAATCATGATTTATATTCTGAGTATATTGAGAAGAAATACTTTTCAAACTATGCAAATGAAAAGCATGAAAACAAAAATGGCTTTGGATTATTTGGGGACAAGCTTACAAAGAATCAGATATTTTCAATAACTTTTCAGACTTTAAATCATCTATTATTGAACATTTAGGAGACTCCAAGGTATTTGGAAAAAACAGAGAGTACGTTGAGTCATTGTTGTCACAAATTAAAGATATTCCTCCAGGTTATGCCCCTTCAACTTCTCAAGGTTATCCTAATCCATCAGTTGAAAAGGGAGATTTAATAATAATAATAATAATAATGAAAAAAGCAGTTCTCAGACCGATAATGGAAATATAAGGCTGTTGCGTTTAGTTGATGTTTTATCTTCATGCACCAGCCAAGATGAATCATCATTGCAACAGCCAAATATAAACATCATTGCAACAGCAGGGTGCAACATCATTGCACACAGAATACAACACTAATACAACACAAAACAAAACCATCATGGATGGCACGAATTTTATAGGAGAAACTCCAAATGAAGAAAATCATACTTGGAAGAAAAATAATATCCCAATGTCTATATCCTATGATTCAAAGATTGATAGTGAAACAAAATACCCTTCATCAAACAATTTAAATACTAAGAACAAAACAATGGATGGTAAGTTCAGGACTGAAAACCATGGTATTTGGACTTTTACAACATCAATGTCAAGGGAAAATTCTCAATTTAACCAAGCTGCCGAGAATATTCAAGAATCTTCTAAAAATTTCAGTAAAATCAATACACAGAATGAACTAAGAATTAGAGAGGGCTTTGATGCTATGCAAGGTGAAAATGATGTAAACAATATATATCAGCAGATACAAACTCTGAAAAAGAAACTAAAGGTGACAATAATTGTGAATTAGAAGAGAATAAACATAAAGTTGCTGCAACGGCTAAATTAGAGCCAATCGGGCTCCAGGTAAATTCAAACAACAAAACAAACAATAACTATCACAACAAAGAACAAAGAGAAAAGCGATACAAAAGAGAACAAAAGTTACAAAAGGGAATTCAAGAAAATACTAGAAGAAAGTAATGTAATGCATGAAATTAATTCAGTCTCAAAAACACGTCAGAAATCTGTCAAAAAAGGAGATAATTGATCAAAACTCTACGTTAAAAGATATAGATTCTAATAAAAAAGGTGTTCGCACTAAAGTGACATACACATTAAATCTAAACCCAAAAACATAAAATACAAGCATGATATAGAGAAGCACTTTTATGAGAGCACTAATAACACTGCCTATACAACATATGAAAATGTTTCTAACGTATTTACCAATATCAATAAAAAACAAAGCGATAACACTAACAGTGTTGATAAAGAATTTGATAAAACGAGTCAGTTAAGAAATCAAAATATAAACCATTTTCTTTAAAATTTAACAGTTTAAATCATGAAATAAAGAATAAAAACAAGAAATCACACAGTGCATTAAACGTTGAAAAAAATACCTCTCAGCGCATTTCAAAACCAATACAGCCTGATTTCAATGATCCAGCTTATTCCAGATTGAAAGGAAGTATCCAGCAAAGTCTGCCTTTAAGAAATAATTCAAAAAGTAAACCTCTAAAAAAACACAAGGATTCAGCACTTCCCACAGAACAAAGGAAACTTTTGAAGAAAAAAGATAAATCTCCCAATGTTTCTCAATTTTCTACTGGAACAAATATTGATCCTGGAATAAAACCCATCAAAAGAGCACAAACAAATGCTAAACGTCAAGATGGTAAAAACTGTCAGGGAGAAAACAATTATGAAAAAACAACAGAAAATGAAGAAAACATTCTTAACCCAAATGTAAACCCTGCAGAAGAAAAAAATGTAGATAACTCATTAGCAGCTGGTTCAACGTTACAAACTAATCACTCAAGCACTTGTGAAGAAAACCCTGTGGAAGATAGGAGTTCAACTACACTTGGTTACTTTACATTTTCCAAGTGTGGTCATGCAAAGTACAGAAGGAGGTCAGTTCCAAACAGAAAAGATAAGGTAAATGAAAATAAAAATCAAGATGGAAAAAATAATTTGGAAGGAATTGAAGATCTGCCAGGCTAATTCATTTAAAGGAAGTTTATTATTTGGATACAGAAGTCATAAGTTTTCAATAGTTCAATAGTGTTTTTGTGTCTTTCCAAATATAATGATTATGAAAGGTTTTCTGTTTAATTAAAGACCAACTTTATAAATAGGAACGTTTACAAACTTTATTAGAGAGTAGAAATGTGTTCTAGACTAACCATTTATTACAAGCTAGCGTGTATTTTTGTACAATGTAACTTACAAAAATAATTACAAGCAAATGTTTGACAGGTAGTATAATAGTGAGCAAGGAAACATTTTAACACAGCAGGCAAAGACGGATTGTAAAATGTATATTATTTATAAAATGTATAGCTATATTTTACTTTTTATACCAAAAGATTAATCCTACTGTATGAAATATGACTGTGTACAGAAGGAAATGTTGTTTTATATTAATTTATTAAACTAGAAAAGTAAATATTAATTTTGTAACAATATTTAAAATTGAAATTATTTTTAAGAAGAGAATTATGTTTTTTGATAAATATTATGGAATTTTTCAAAGGAGTTTATGTTTTCTTAGTTTCACACTCCTTATGTGTACTGCACACTGTACTATAATCCCCCCCCCCCCTGAGCTCCTGAAATCTCCTTAATTAAGTTTGGGAGGGTTGTCATAGAAAGATAACATGTCTAATAACAAATTTATTGTACGAAAAATGCAATAAGAAACAGCATGTTATTTACATCATTGAACTATTTAAACACTGCCACGAGTCATATGACATGGACGGCCACCCTCATTGAATTTGCCAGAAAACGCAGGGCTACTCCCTAATCCCATAGTAAACTAGTTTATAATGTATAAGAAATAACACATTCAAATGTGTGTATTTTATGTATTTTGGTACCTATACAACAGAGTGAGATTATTTTGCTTAAGACTCAATATCTTAACTGTACAACCCAAAAATCTCACCTCCCGATGACTCAAACCTCTGGGTAACTTAACATCCTCCGTACATGCCTACTTTGCTTGACCTTAGTCTTTGAAAAACCATTACAAAGGCTTTTTTGAAATAAATCAATGGAACAGATGCCATGCATATATGGCACATATAAAAATGCCCAACTATTAAAATATCCATGTCATGTGTATTTACAAAATATGTTCTTACAAGCACTTTGTCAAAGATGGCAAGCCATAAATGCGTGGCAAGTTAACAGTTCCTGTTGTTATTATTTAGACTTTTCTGTGATATGCACCATTCCATGACAGATGACATTACAATGTCTGTTGTCGGATCAAGTAAATGGCGGGAGTAAATCGGACCCAGGGACCTCGACATTCACCAAACTTTACGTCCTTACCTCAACACTGAGTCAAGTTTTTGGGGTTAAACTGTATAGCCAAATATTGTTTTTAAGTAATCTATGACAACGCCTGTGGAATATGAACAAGCTCAAAAAGTGTGTTAACTGTGTTTGTTTAGCTTGAGGGTTTTCCCATTACTGTCACCTAAAGATAGGTTTTTAGACAAACCTGCTAAAGAATCGGCCGCTAGAGCTGCTGCCATACTGAAGTTGAATGATGCTCCGGCTACCGCAAACAGTTTGCTGTCAAAGTAGTTCTGGACAGGGCCACTGGGAGTGCTGTCGTCGGCCTCAGTGGTGACGATTTGCGGCTCGCTGATGACGGCTGACTCGTTGCTGTCGTCCGGTTCGCCCCCGCCCCCCGCCTCCACAGGTTCCATTTTGACGGGGGCGTGGGGGTGACCCTCCTCCCGTCCCTCCCGTTCTCGCTCCCGCTCCCGCTCCCTCTCTCGCCCAGGCCCCGGACTACTGCTCTCTCCGTCTTGTTTTCTCACTTTAGAAAAGTCCACTGGAGGCTCGGAATCCTCCTTGTCTTGCTGATGGTTACTTTGTGGTTGCTGGTTTGATTCATTGTGGGCTGAATTTGACTCTGTCCTTATTTTTTTTGAAGGTACTGAATTGCTCTCCTAGAAAAAAAAAAGTTTTTTAGTTAAATTATATATGACTTTGGGTTAAAATACATACAAATGGTATACAACAGTTATGTTTAGAAGATATAATTCAGTAATTGCATATTCACAAGAAGTTTTGTTCATAGCAAATAGTGCCATTAAAGATTTTGTAACAAGCCGAGTCCACACTGGCTGAACATGTTCGCAGAACAGTGTTCTGGTATCTTTGTTTGTCAGCATTTCTTTCTAATACAGTTCTAAATCACATGGAGTGGAAATGTTCATTGATTTTTTGTGTTCGCCAGTATTGACACAGATTTAGAGTGTTATTCAAAGAAAAATTCATAATAATAATACTTGAATGAACATTCCTACTTAATTATAATCATAACATTAATTACAGTCTTTTATTAAAAAAAAAATCATTTTTATCTTTAATTTAAATTTAATTTAAAAAACGATCATATTCAACTCAACCTACTTTGTCCCACTTTGAGGTACTAATGTCATATGCTGTATTTTGCAAGCAACAAACTTCTATGCAATATATTAGCAAAAATATGGAAAACTCCTTTTAATTCTTAAGAATAATATAGAAAGCTTATAAACCCAGATTTTATTACATACTATATTAAATTACATTCAAAACATTAAGGGCAAGATGGAGAGGATTACATGGTCATGACATTGTGACGGTTCAACAGTTCACTATCTCAATTAGAGCACAATGATTAAACCAATCTGATAAAATAATGATGTTACGATTACACTCATTTAACAGACTGATCAAATGGAAAAGTAATTAATTATTCATCCTACCCCCTATTCAAGTATACTTAATAATCTAAGATATATATAATGAATAATCAAAACTACTAGACTAATGAATAAAAAATGCAACTGAGTGGCTACAGCAATTTAACAGTCAATTCAATGCTTTGCACAAAATTTTTAAAGTCCCAGTTCAACTTTCAAATTAGTTTATACTAGTTGCGAAGTTGACATTGGGTATAGCAAACGAAGTTGTCATAACATGTGGTAAGTCTTTTGACTGTCAACTATGACAATTTCCCTTCCTTCATGATCCATTGATGTTGTAGACAGCTGGGGCCTAAGTACGTGCTGGGGGCATGGAGACATCCCTAGCTGGAACATGAATGGACAGTCGGTTGGTTGGCCATTTAGAGGGCAAAGCGGACCGCCTGTTTAAGCCTGAAAATCAGTTGTCAGAGGAGCACGGGAGTTGGCCCTCTGAATGGTCATGAGGCTGTCTGATGTCCCGTCTGTCACCCTTTCTCTTCCTTCAATATCCCATCCTTCCGGGGACTTGTGCAAAATACCCATTAGAGGCAGACATGCTTAGCGGTTTGGCCAGGGTCTCCTTATCCACCAATAACAACATCAACAACAACATTCATAAAGTAGCCTGAGTGGACATTGAGCACTCTCTTTTATCAGCCATTTACCATTTAGGGGAACTAGGCAACCGCCTAGGGCGCCAAGGCCTGAGGGGCGCCATCACGGTGAAGACTGGGTGTCCCTGATCAGCGGAATAGAGCGCCATCAATAGGTGGTTAATAACTCCTCTGTTCGGAAAATTAGCTAAACCCAATAAAAAGTAATAAAGGTAATAAAAAGTACCTCAGAAAATCGTAACTAACACCCCTGATCAGCCATAACTGTGCCCCCAATCAGCATTAGTCTCCTATAATTGTTGGCAAAGAGCACCCTAAAATAGGTGGTTAATACCAACCCTGACTAGCAATAAATAGTGCCACTTACTGGCAGAAGGGCCCCAATTGGTGGTAAAGGTTTGTGATAAACCCCCCCCCCCTCCGATAAAAACACCCCCGATTGTTGGCAAACAGAATCCCCGATCAGCGATAAAAAGTATCCATGATCAAAGGTCTAAGTGGCCCCAACAGGTTTAAATAGGGCCCCTGATCAGCAGTGAAGAGTGTCCCTGACCGGTGGTCAACATCTCCCCAGATTGACGTTAAAAGAGCCCCTTACGTGCATTTCTAAGTCCACTGGAGGCTCGGAATCCTCCTTGTCTTGCTGATGGTTACTTTGTGGTTGCTGGTTTGATTCATTGTGGGCTGAATTTGACTCTGTCCTTTTTTTCCTACATGAACATCAGAGGTAGAGAGAGTTCTATTTCGGCGGCAGTACAGGACTACCCCTAATTGGAGTAAATAGTGCATGCGATCAGCAGTTATAAGCATTACCAATCAGAGGTGAGAGCGTAACTTGACCATGTTTGTTTTGGGCCTGGATCTTCACAATTGATAAATAATTGGTATGCAAATTTTGTTGACAATAAATAGTAAAACTTTCATTTCTATGTATCAATTGCAAGTACAGTAGACTCCCTCTTAACCGGCCACCTTTTAACCGGTCTCCGCTTTTTCCGGCCCACCCTGACACAAGACAACATCTTTTTAACCGGTCATTTTTTATCTAACCATCGCTTAAATGGCCGTATTACGCCGGAAACATAGTTTTCTAATCTACTGTTTCATTCAATTCATATATTGACGTTCTCAAACCCATTAAAATGAACTGTTCTCGAAGGAAGTGAATGCCAACGGAAATGAATGAAATTTAGACTTACTATCCAGCATATCACATGAAGAAAGGAATTGTTATTAGTTTAGGTTGGTTGTAGATTTCACGTGTATCGGATGTTAGCTCTACCGGTAAATCATATACCGTGATGTATTTAAAGATTTTTTTCAAGTCATAATTGTATTTAGGCCATATAAATTTGTAGGTTGGCATGTTTAAATGTACATCGGTTTAACCGGCCAATTTATTATCCGGCCGCGGCCTGATCGGTTAAGAGGGAGTCTAATGTATTATGAAATACTGAGTCTTACCTGGGTATCTGTGTTCTCTGAGTTTGAAGGCCGGCGCTCCCGATGCCTGTACTGTGGATGTGAGGAGGTGGGGGTTCGTCTGTATGCCAGCCAGTT
This sequence comes from Neoaliturus tenellus, assembly GCA_030545055.2. Taxonomy (NCBI): domain Eukaryota; kingdom Metazoa; phylum Arthropoda; class Insecta; order Hemiptera; family Cicadellidae; genus Neoaliturus; species Neoaliturus tenellus. Next base: position 71,479,261 of record CM061532.1, on the reverse strand, counting down.
CTCTTCAGGACCTTCTCTCGCTTTGTCTCCAGCCTGTTCAATAAAGTCACATATATGGGGCAATCTTATTATGGTATTAATCTGAATCTTATTATGGTAAGACCTCCTCAACTCTAAATAGGCTACTCAACAAATTGTAACCATGAGAGATAAAAAAAAAGAATAAGGGTACAATTTATTAAGGATTTGACCAACAAGATGAATTCAAGAAACAGATCATAGTATATCATTCCAGTACAGTAGAAGCCCTCTAGTTCGGCCTCGTATCGTTCGGCCGCGGTCTTCCGGAAATGAAATGTTCAGCAACGGGCGTTTACCACTGCTAAAATAGACACGAGTCAATTTGTTCTATGTTAAATGACTAAAATATATCACTTCCCATTTCTGGACTGTTTGGTTTAAAATATTTTCGAAAACATTGTGTTCATGTTCTATTTTTGATCGTTATCTTTTTTGGGTGTTTCACGGCCTGATCGTCGCTGTAACACGGAAGTTAGATCAGGAACTATTACTGTTCCTTTTAAATGTTACGGCCTTCATTAGCAGAACACCAGTAATATTGTCCATTAAACACAGTTTTTTCGCTAGCGACTGCTTGTTAGTTTTCCGGTCGTCATTTTGGCTATATTACAACATCTGAGCAAGCAAATAATTATTGTTAAAAAAACAATACGGTACCCAGCTTGATTGGGCAAGTATGATACCCTTCATTGTTAAATACACCATAATAGTTCATGTTTTGAACACAAGTCATATAATAGAGTTCTGTTCAACTTGTTTTTATAAACCGCTGATTAATCTGGCAATTTTTAAATTCGGCCATTAGTCTAGCCCATCAGTTTTGAGAGCTTCTACTGTACTACAGTAGTAAACAAACTCCAGCTATAATTTTTAACCAATGATAATATCTAAGAAAAAAAGACAAATGAGGAGGAAGGAGAGGAAAAAGGCTAGTGTATTTTTTTTATTCACTGTGTAAAAGAGTTATTTTCTTTGATAGAAAAAACATTTCACCCTGTGGCCCTGTAAAATTCATAGATAAGCAATCACAGGATTTATTAATAGTTTACCTTTTTAAAAATAAAAAAATTACAATGTAGGTTCATAAAAAAGTTTAAACAGCAAGGTATTATTTGAATATTTACATAAGAGATTTTCAAGATTAAAAATCCAATTTTTCACAATTAAGATATTGTTCACGATTATAACAAATTTTCTAAAAAAGAACAAAAAGACTTTTCTTTATTTATATCCACGCCAGAGACATTTTGTAAAGGAAGTTGGTTCTAGGTACACTTGGTCATTACCTCTTCCTTAACATCTGACTGTTGTGTAAGGCCGCTCACTCGCAGTACTTCTGCTGTTTTAAGGAACGAAGGCAGAGCTTTCTGATGTACGTTGACTTCCCCGTGGTAGATAAACTCCACCAGGGCATGTAGGTCCTCGAATATCACATCTTGTAGGACGATCACAGGATGTTTGCATGGTGTACTCTGGAAAATCCATGAACATTCTCAATGATGAAAGTTGTTTATTTGTTGTGTTATAGATAACAGTATTGGGGAGTAGCGCGCTACTTGTAGCGTGCTACTGTAGCGTCGCTACTTTTTTAGTAGCGTCAGTGTAGCTCCGCTACTTTTGAAAATAAGTAGCTTGTAGCTGTAGCGAGCTACATTTTTAGAGTAGTTGTAGCGGATTATTTAGCTACTTTACTCGCTACTTTGGTTTCAATAAAACATAATAATTGTGTTTACGTGTTTCCATTTCATCATTCATGGCTTCCAAATAAACACGAGAGAAGGTTAGTCAGCTGTTAACTGTTATGTTTTTCGCTCGCTGGAATTGAAGATTACTCTCAATCCATTGCCACCACCAGACGCTCCAATTGAGTACCATAACCACAAAATGACAATCAATCAAAAGTCTTGTTTTCTTTTGTGTTTGCTGACCACTAGATGCGCTAGTAATTCTTCTACTATGCGCCTATATTATAGAATAGAAACTAAACTGCTGTAATATGCTTGCGCACCGCCAGGATCGCTCAGGTCAGGAATTAAGGAAAGGAATGTTTACAATAATGAGAAACGACGCGACTTCAACGAATTCAAATAAATAGCCAATTAATTGTTACTACTGGCCTAACGACTCAACAACATAACCTCAACCACCTTGATTGATGTTAGATGATAATGTGAACGTTTACCGTACTTCCCGAACTCTGTAAATTTGTACTTAATACTTTACAGAGTGCTTCATACTTATATTCTGTTTCTGTAGTATCTAATCTAACAATCGACATAATGGCAATTAGTAGGCCTAAAAAAGTGAGATTAGCGACAAAACTGAAGAAGCTAGCCCTTCTTGTGTGCATACGCCATAACCCTACCGTGGCCGGTCTAAGAAAAATGTTATAAACTTGTGCAGATAACTTAATAAATATTGTTGTTTACGTATTTGATGTAAGTCTTTTTATTCGGCAATTTATATTTTCATACAACTATTCTGTTTACATTATCTAGGCTCCATAAGAGTTACAAATTATTATATTAAAATGGAAATATGTCTAAACACAATACCAATAAAAGGTACTGTATAGGCCTATATTTAAAAAAAAAACTTAATTTTACTTTTAAGTGGGAAAATTGGGTGGTCATACATCACAAGAGAATAACAGGACCAGATTGCGAAAGTAGCTTAAATTGTAGCTAGCTACTTTTTAATTGTAGCTGTAGCTGTAGCTAGCTACTTTTTCGAAAATGTAGCTGTAGCTGTAGCTAAGCTACTTTTTAGAAAAAGTAGCTGTAGCTGTAGCTAGCTACTTTTAAAAAGTAGCTTCCCCAACACTGGTAGATAAGGGGTTTTTAAAGACAGAGTAAACTTTAATTTGTGTACCGATCCGTACAGGCTGAAAAAATGAGGTCATAACCATTAAATTCTACATCATTGTAATGATGGTATAGCAAATAATATAACAAACTGCTCATTCACCTGCTTATTTTTTATTTTTGTATTTCGTGTCTATCTACGCCAGAGGCATTTTTAACGTTTTGACGGGGAACGGTCCAAACCCCAGTCTTGTTACTATCTAGCATCGACCAGTTGTTAGAAAGCATCATTAATTAATAGCCCAATGACAAATGGCAACTGGGTCCGGAATCGATCCTTTAAAAAGCTACTAACTTTCCTCAGGATCGAACCGGCAACCTTTGGATTCAAAATTTTGATTTTATGTAAATTATATAAAAGGCCATATGTCAAATTTATATCGCTTTCTGGGCAAGTTCTCAAAATCCACGCTCAAAGAACAATATCCTCTCTTGAGAAGTTGTTTCGTCCCACGCACAGGCCCATATAATTAAAGGCCCGTGTGGGACTATTTTTAAGTTCATTTGTAAATATCTTTAGGAATTTTTTTTTTTGAATGAATAAATTGATTTGATTTGATTTGAAAACTACTAGAAGTGTAAGACGCCCAAACATTGAAATAAAACTTTCTTAATATGGAATACCACATCTTTCATATTCTTGACAAATTCCCAAAGATTCCCAAATAGCAACTGCCACAACTGAGAAATATGATTGGGGCTGCAAACCATTTCATCTTTGTTTCTGAGCAAAACCAGCCTGTTGGGTGACATAGGTGTCTCCATTATATAGAAAAGAGAGGTCTTCATTTACGGATTGCAAAGCAACGATAATAATAAATGCATTTAAAAAACCTATGTCCACTCGCCTGTGAATGAGTCTTGAAAATCCACAGAATTTATGAGATGCTTATCAAATCCACCCCAATTATTCTCATAATCAAATTAACTGTAAAGAATAGCTTTCAAAGTTAAATTATTCTATTTTAGGAGGTAAAACACACAACATCAAAGCCTAAAACAAAAATTGTGATTTGAAACATGACTTTAAAAAAATCCTAGAATTGTGGAGCCAACTACCAAACAACCAAAACAACTAATTTTTACTCTTACAAAATTATTTCTAGCTCGTTCTAGAAAAAGATTTCATGTGGAAGCAGCGGCAGCTTTAGATTGGTTCTGGTTAATTTAGACTATATAGAACTCATGATTTGTAACGTTAAACTTTTAGTCCAGGCTCTAAAAGGTTGAGCATGCATTAAAAGTAAAAAAAAAATGACTTAAGATTATTAAGATTACTTAGCAGATGTAAAAAATCAATGTTACCACATTTCCAGAGACACACCACCACATTTACATTGCCACAACATGGGGGACGCGGGGCCCCCTAGAGGAAGTTGTTGAGGAAACTGTATTGGACTATGTCATGTTATATATAATTTTAAAGGTCTTTAAATTTAGCTCAAAATGCCACAAACCTGATCTCAAAAGGCCAAATATAACACAAATTATTGAGTTTTGAAATTTCCGATAAAATACTTTTATGCAAAGTTTAACTGCCTGCCATTTCTGACTCGAACGTTCATTTGAGGTCAGATTGCGGCATTGCTTTCTGTTAAACAGGATTCTAAAGCTTACATTAAATATTTCAAAAAAATTTTCACGGGTTGTCCCAAATCGGGCTGAAAATCATAAATATAATCATAATATTAAGGATAGCAATGGAAAACGGCAAATGAAGACTTAAAAGCAAAAATTTAACTTAGTTTTTAGAATCTATACAAAGAGGATATAAATAGAATTGAAAACAATGTCTCCACTCTACCTAAATGAATGTTTGAACCAGAAATGGCAGGCAGTCAAACTTTGCATAAAAGCCTATTACCGAAATTTCAAAATCCAATAACTTGTTATATTCGACCTTTTGAGATCAGGTTTGTGGCATTTTTATCTACATTTAACCCTTATGGAAAAGTTCCAGATCTGGCCAGATTAAAAAGTCCAGATCTGGCCAGATCTGGTTTTGGAACATAAAAACCAGATCTGGCCAGATCTGGCCATATCTAGCCAGATCTGGCTCCCAGATCTGGCCATATCTGACTCTCAGATCTGGCCAGATCTGGCCATATCTGGCTCCCAGATCTGGCCATATCTGGCTCCCAGATCTGGCCATATCTGGCTCCCAGATCTGGCCAGATCTGGATTCCCAGAGCTGGATATTTCATTTTAAAGACCTAAAACTTTACAATAGTAAAAAAAATTATGTTTCTAATGATCAATAAATTGAAATATAGTTTTTATTAAAACTGCATATTTTTTAAATCTTGTTTCACAATTTAACTAGTAAAAAATTTATTTAGCAAATTAAATTTCAAAATTTGAAGTGTGTTACAGCGTCTGGTTTTAGCTCTGTGCAAAAAATTATTATAGAGTATTATTAAACTCAGACAACAGTTGATTAGGTACGGTATATGATCTTCAATATTAAAAAGTATCATGTTAAGTCACACTATACATGGTGTCCCATAAGTAAAACCAAACTCCGGGAATAGGTTATATGGGTCAAAATAAAGAGAAAATCTAAAATAAAATGTTTTCCAAAAACGCTTCGTATACCAGATATCCGCCATTTTGTATTTTTTACAAAATAATTGTAATCTTCAACATTTTTTCACTGATCTTTATAAAACTCGGTAAGTATGTTTAAATAAAAGAGACCTACTGTAGAAAAAAATTCAACGTGTTCCAATTAAAAATTTCAAAATGGCGGACGTTTTATTTTTTACCGTTTTCTAGCCTTTTTAGATTAAAAGTTTAAAACATCCTCAACTTTGAAATTTTTAATTGGACCACGTTGAATTTTTTTCTACAGTAGGTCTCTTTCATTTAAACATACTTACCAAGTTTTATAAAGATTGGTGAAAAAATGTTGAATATAACAATTATTTTGTAAAAAATACAAAACGGCGAATATCTGGTATACGAAGCGTTTTTGGAAAAAATTTTACTTTTTATTTTCTCTTTATTTTTACCCATATAACTTATTCCCGCAGTTTGGCACTTTACTTATGGGACACCCTGTATGTAGATTCGAACACATACCAGTGAGGTTATCATTGAAAGTACAATCGAAAATCCGACAATATGGTACTCCAAAATATCTGGTAGAAATTTGTAATAATACTTTATCTCAGCGGTTTGAATTACTTTCTTAACCAAATGAATTTTGTGAATAATATGTAAATAAATGAAGTAAATAATACTATTTCAAAGATTTGCCCTAATAATAATGATTTCAAAAGACTGATAGGCTACATATGTTGTATGTACAAATCATTAAAGATTTCCTTCTTTAAATATTTTAATGACAATTTTTATAAATGACATATTCACAATAATTTTATTGTTAATTGATAAATCAGTCCATTTGTAACTCAACTACACAGTATGGATTCAAAAAATATTTCCGCCCATGGTTGGCGTCGGTTGCTTTAGCTGGATTCTCGTTGATTCTTAGCTTTCCAAGTTCTTGGGCAGACACCTGAAACCAAAACAGTTTATCATCAGTATGATTAATAGGTAAAGAGGAAACTGCCACTGGCAAGTCCACTGGAAAAGTAAAAACAGGATTTTTATGGATATGTAAATAATGAAGTGCTTGTTTTTTCTAAAATATGGGTAGGTTAACTATATTTACCTGATAACATTACAGGCTCATTAGTGACTTACAAGTTTTAATGTAAAACAATAAGGGTAATCTACAATACCATTAAACTATGTAGGCTTAATCGACTTACCATATTGATTATAGGATTTTGAAGGGAGTTTCATCACTACAGCACCCAATGACGATCCCATCAACCATAATAATTCTTTCTTGTATAATTCAGTCACTGCTTCCTTCTGAAACAAATGTAGCCTACATGTTGATTCGCTTTAATGTAGATTAGATGGTGAAAGTTCGTTACTTTACACTCCATCACTATTGACGATGTTTTATATTTTGATTTTGAGATTTTTCGTATGGTAGGCTAATTCTTTTAACAGTTGTACAAATAGGCCTAAATCATAGTTAGGCCTAACACCTGTTTGAGTAAATAAAAAAAAAAAAAACATTTTGAATATTAAAAAATGTAGGCTAATAGATAAAAATAGGCAAAATGTTAACTGCAAAAAACTGTAGTAATCGAATAACTAAATAATAAAATAACACAACTTTGCAGGTTATGGTAGGTAGGCCTACCTAAAACTCCAGTTTAAAACATCTTCATTGACATGTAACCTAGGATAAAAATAACTCATGAAAATTTCATGAAAACGACAAAAAAAATTTATATCAATAACATATTCTTCAGGCTACACATTAAAAATACAACATCAAATAGGCCTAGCCTTTAAAACATTGTATGACTCGATAGTGTTATGAATTTGATTGCTTCATTGAATAGGTTAATAATTTTTTATAAAATTAAAATATCAACCATGGATTCGGATAACGATCTTTCACCATTTATACAACTTAAGTTCACAGATAAAATTACTTATGTGAAATAAAGAAATAATAAACAGAGGCCCTACTAAAGCCGCGTCCGCAGTGACCGAACATTCAAACGGCGAACACAAAATACCAACGTACAATTTTTTACCATATATGATTTACTGTACATTTGAAATAAATACCAAACAACAAACAAAAGAACAATGTTCGGCTAACATGTTTCGCCAGTGAGGATGCGGCTTTAGAAATAGGAGAGAAAAATAAAAAATTATGGTGGGAGGCAGATAAAAAGTAAATCCATTTTTTTAGTTGGATAGATGCACAGCTTAAGAAAAACAATTTTTAATAGCATAAACACGGTTAAAAGTCATAGCTTGCCTAACGGTGCCTTGGTACCTTCAAAACAATAAAGTAACCTCGAACCCAACCTATTGTATTACTGCAGTCTTAACTATCAGTACCTACAAGCAAAAAACCCAATGAATAAGTATAATCTATCAAAATACAATCATCTCGGGCAAACTAGAACCTCTTTAGCCTATTTAGAATTATTTTCAACCTCCTTGGAAATATTGGTCCAGGCGAAGTTGATTAGCACTTTAGAAAAAACCCATATGTTCACTCAAATAGCTTTATTATCATATTTCACCTTTAGTTGAAGCGATAAAAAAATTACTGGCACCATACCTCTTAAGTGT